>JASGXE010010495.1:0-14306 GCA_030068105.1 Sinentomon sp. SZTP_YWyxl | reverse complement strand
TCGAGGTACATCTCCATCCGCGGCTGTGGTTAAAAATAAAAGAAAAGAACGATTTCCTTCCTACTCCGCCTTTGTCGTCCCAGCACGTGCTATAAAAATCCGCGGAACATGACCAAAACCCCGCAGGAACCTGCCATGCTCACATTTTAATGACAGGAAAAGTTGACGACCGGAAAGAAAATTACCGTTTTTTGCACTTTTGCACACGCTTGCTAAAAGGACCCAAAGCGACGAAGTCGACGTCCGAATCCGGATATGCAGTGCAGTGCAGGGCAGGGCAGGGTAGGGTGGGAGCCGCCGTCACGGACACTGAACCTAGACGGTGCAGTGCAACCGTCTCTCTCCCCATGACGATGGACAATTCCAAACGCTTAATAACAGCTCGAATTGCCTTTGCTGTGGTTTCGAAGACCTCCTCTGATGTGAATAGGAACTTTTACTTTGATTTTTATTATTCCCTCATGGCCCGAGGGAAAGAAAAACGAAATTTGCGAACTTTGAATAGGTCTCCTTAATAGGTTTGTTACCTCTTTTTCAAATAGCGCACAATATTCGCAAAAGACAACTACAGATTGCTCAATTAAGTGAACTAACTTCCCAAACGAAGTTGAAATAATTGATGTAGAGATCCTAATGTGTCCAACATATCTCGAAGGTGTCGGAACATGCGCATGTGGCATCGCACAAGGAATTCATCCCTGCTCAACAAGGATGCCATATAGGCTGCCTTTTTGATTTTTTTCCTCAAGAACACAGTTCATCAAACCATTTATTTATATTTCCGGCGACTGACAAAAATGATCGCTCGTCCACACCTTCTGTCAATCAAACTCAAACTCAACGAGAAAATGACCATCGCTCTTCACAAAAATAAAATCAAATTAGCTTTCTGACCAAAATGCTCTGAAAATAAAATCAAATTAGCTATCTGGTCAAAACACTCTTTTTCGTTCCATTTTTGCAATTTACACATTGGACCCACATGTAAAAAGTAAAGCCTTTGCCAGTCTCAGCAGGACTTTATCTGGTACGGCTTCTGTTTGTTCGGCTTTACCCACAGAGTCTTCTGTTCTTAACCGCATGCTGACCGTCGACCAGGAAGAAAAAATCTGTATTCAAAAATAATGTAAACCAGATCACCACATCAGTCTGTTCGAAAACGAGCATATCGCAGATATGGTCGGCCGCAACTGGGATGAACAAAAGGAAATTTTCAGATGAGCTGATTAGTTGATTTGATGGAAGAATGAAAGCGAACTTCTTGAAGTTCAATGGAAACACGATTGAAAATCGAGAAGTCATGGAATGTCTGCTTGCTGACTGACACGATGCAGTCAGGCATCTTTCTACGATTCCGGCCATCCTGCTTCCTCGAAGTGTCACCATCGCGGCCCAACTTTTTCCTTTCAGTACTGGCAAGGACAACCCATTGCGAAGCTGAAATCAATCTTAAACTTTGACAGGCCCCCTAAAATAAGTTTCTTGTGATGAATTCTATGCACTTAATACCATTGCGTCAATCTCTCCACGCATTATTGCTACGTATTTCTTCGGTGACTTTGTGACGACTTCATGTATAATTTCACTCCCCTGGCACGAAACCCTTCGGAATTCTAACCCTTGAGCATGTCAGTGAAATCAGGATCTCATCGACCCTGCGTGAAATCACCTCAACGATTCTTCAGCAAAGCATGTTCTCCAGAATTATTTCAGTTCATGCATGCATGAGGAATAAATATCCAAAGCAGGGTACAGACAAGCTACAGATAAGCTAACCAACCGTAAACAACGCTTCATGAAGGATTTTGATCTAGCAATCGCAAACCAAAAAAGAAGTCCATTGTTAAGTCTCATCGCTCTTTACAAAAGATATTTAGTTCAATTTTTTGCTATGTGCAAGCACGAAGGTACTAACAGCCGCATAGGATAATTCCGGAAGCATGCAACGTGTGTGGTTTTGGCAAAATTCAATTCCAAGTGCTTGGTTTCACTTCAAGTGATCCTCCTAACCTCCTAAATAAAAACTATGTGAAATTACCGCACTTTGGGGAGCCAAAGAGAGAAAAAAGAGAGGGGCCAGAGCGAAAGAGGAGAGAGAGAGAGAGAGAAGCGAACCAGAGAGTCTGGAACCATCAGTGGGAAGTTTCCCTGTCGGCCATCAAGGAAGTGTTGCAGCAAATGATTGTCATCGGAGGTCTTTCGCTTCAGCTTTTAAGAAGAGCTTCGACATAGAAGAAGGGCCGAACATTGATAATCTATGGTCTCGGTAGATTATTGAAATATGGGGGTTCTTATCGCCAGGTGAAAAACCGATCTTGATGTATCCTATCCACGTTGCGGCGGTATCGTGAAAAACGTTGACCGTGTCGTGATCACGTCTCAATTCAAATAAATTATCAAAACGATTGAAGCAACGTTTCCGTGTTTCTTCCCGACCTGCGAAATGCGAATATGTCCCTTTTCCTACAGATCCTCTGGATCGAAGTTTGCGCAATGATCGAAGAAAAATCTAAGAAGTTCTTGCATTGCATACCAATCAAGAGTATTTTTTTAAGCCAAGCACCATCGCTCATCCTTTTTTTTTGCTTAAAAACATTCCAACTTCACTGGTTTTACGAACGAGTCTTCTTTAACTTATAAGTCCAATGTAGCAAGTCATTGGTATGCAATTACAGGACTCAGCTGAATGACGTGATCATTGTCCGTCGATCGTCTGCCTCACTTCGCAATCGGATCGTTCATTCATTGACGACTCGCGTTCGGGCGTTCGATCGATCGTGACCAAACGAAGAGCGGTCCGGCAGGCAAGCGTTGAGCATTTTGATGATGATGCGATGATCTAAATTGTGAATCGAATACCCGTGATCGGCTTGATACATGTACCAGTATATCCAACACCAATTTCACTGGAACGTCATAGGCTACAGGATCCTCCAATTCGAGAATTTCATTTCAATGTTGTGAAGTGACGTAACGTTTACTGTGGCAGGCAACATGTTCTCTGGTTTGCGACATAAAATTAAAGTCGATAACAATGTCATACAAAAGTCACAAAAGGTGCTTTTGTCATACCACCTCCCTATCCGACTAATCTAGCATGGACCTCCATCTTAATCGCAAACATGAAACAGGTCGTGTTAAAGAAAAGAGATTACCAAAAGAAAACGTGTTTTCAGCTGTTCACCCTGTAGATGAATACGCCAGAAGACACTTTGTCGGCAGAAATGTAAAACGAATGACACACCGTTCAACCCAGATATTTCGAAATTCCAATCGAAAAGTACGGTACATTTTCACTTGGTTGGTTGATCTTCACATGCACGCGGCAAGGTGGAGGGAGCGCTGAGACCATTTTAAGCCATTTTAACCAACAACTGATAGCGCCGTGATGCTTGCAATTAAACCAACAAAGCAAAATTGGCAAAAAAGATCTCAGTGAGTAGTTCGGTATTCAACGCGTCTCGAAACTTCTGAAAGATGTTGAATTGAACAATTGGGTTCAATTGCATTGCCAAAATGCCATTGCATTGCCAAAATGCCATTGCATTGACTGGTTTACCCCTTGTTAAAGCTGAAATGATCTTGAAAGCATGATCATGAAGGGAATAATTACGGAGGGATTTCCACTTTCCAACAGATAGCTTATAGAGAGGAAGCTCATCATCTCAGAGAGAAACTGTTCCTGCGCCAACTGTCCCACTCCCCAACAACCCTCCTAGCACTTCGCTGAATGACCTGTACAAAGTTTTTTGAAGTGTGACACACTTTTGGAGAAGAGGATCTTAAGCGCAGGAGAATCCTTTACATCTTTTGTTATGGGGAGAAAAGCGCATTTGCTTCGCAAACAAATTCACTTATTAATTCTTTCGTTTATTCTTAAGTTTCGCGATAAAGACTTAAGACCAGAATTGACCTTGGCCACTATTCGATTGTGATGAAGATGTGACAAATTTTCAAATAAATGTTTGAAACTTAGTTGAAGGCTTTTATAGAGGTACCAACGTGATTATAATGCTCAATAAGTGGCGTAATTCGGCGCTTTGGATGTCGCCAATTTTTATTTGTCCGCAAGAGGCGCGAATGTCGCTCGGTGGCCTACTGCGACAAGTAAAATACATTGCGACTATACGGCGGTCGCGGGTTGTCACTCACGGAATCTTAAATTTCTCTTGAACCGATTCACGGATTTTGACAGGACTTGCTGTGCTGGAAAGCAGAGAAACGAGCGATTTTGGACGTGTATAACAGCCCCGAATTTTTCGCTGGTAAAATGCTCAAAAATTTGAGATACAAAAGTTTCCAAGTTAAATGTGATAAAATTCCGGGTTCCTGCCTCACATTTCCAAAGATTGCGCGATTTTTTCCGTTGTAACATAGTTTTGACCTGCGGAAGAGTTGTAGAGGAAGCTTTCAGCTTTCCAAAAATACCAAAATCATTGAATTTGAACATCACTTGACCATTTTTGAAGAGGAAACGCGACATGGAAGCATAGGTACTTTTTTGTTGCGTCAAAAACAAAAAAATGCTTAGTCGTGTTTCTTCTCCATAAATGATGTTCCAATTCAATGATTTTGGTATTTTTGGAAAGCTGAAACCTTCCTCTATAACTCTTCCACATGTCGAAACCATGTTACCACGGGAAAATTCGCGGCCTCCAAGGGAGACGCGGCCTCATCCCCGCTTATTTTTGTGCAGAAAACAAAACGAATGCTTCCGCTTCGCGTCCTTTCTTTTTTAAAAGAGCCAAATGGTGTTCAAATGCAATGATTTTGGTGTCTGTGGATAGCTGAGGGCTTCCTCTACAACTCTTCCGCAGGTCAAAACCATGTTATAACGGAAAAAATCGCGCAATCATTGAAAGTATTCAGCAAGAACGCAAAATTTTATCTTGTCAAAATTTGAACGTATTTTTTCCCCGCATGACTCTCAAGTTTTGCCCGTGAAAAGTTCGGGATAATTTTATAGTCCTGAAAAGGTCTAATTTTAAGCTTTCCAACACAAAAATTTTGATCAAAATCCGTCATTTGGTTCCAGAGATATTAAACTGTTCGTTGCCGATGCACAGCGACGCATAAATCAACCAGAGCCAGGAAAACCGGCCTCTTGACGCGACGGCAGAGAAAGGAAAAGAGCGAAAATTGGCGCTCGGTGGGCGGGGAAGGGCAATGAGAGTTACGGCACTTATAAGTATTAGAATCACGTTGGAGGTACGTTCTTAAAAAAACCAACAGGTGTGGTTTGAACAGGAATAGTCGAACCCATGGACCCTCATTTTGAGCTGCAGCAATAGAGAGCAGAAACTTCCCTTATGAAAGCTACAGATGCCTCTCCATGATGGTGGTAGACACTGTCAGGAGTGTTCCCACATAAAAGCAAAACCAATATACGAGTAAGTTACTGCTGTATTTTGATACAAATGACAGCACACAAGTTTAACTGCGATGAATGCCATAAACCGAGTATTGAGCCATACTTTTCCACTCTGTCAAGTTTACACTTCAGGTGTATTCAGGCCCTCCGAAATCGCGAGGTACCTACACTGTTTATAGGCTATACTACACTGCCATAAAGATTCCTCCACCGCAACCATTTCGATACTTTCCATATGACTGCATCTTGCCATCGATGAAAATTTCAAAATATCTGTAAAGTTTCTGTGCAAGCCACGACATCCGCCTCATGCGAAGATGGCCCCAAAAACAAACGTTGTAAAATAGCTCATAACACAAAGTACCTGCTGAAAATTGGCCATTCTCCATTTTTTAACCGTGGTGCCATTCTGAACAAAATGCAGTGACTTTGTCGTCCGGTGACTTCTGGGAGTACTCACCGACAATAAAAGCATGGTACCCTACACTGTAAATTTCGACATGACTTTGGCGATATCAAAAACTACGAAGTAGTTGTAAAACAAATTATTGCAAAACAATATAGAAAACTCCTAAAATTACATGCAGTAACATAAAAATGTACTCCGTTTACTGTATCTGCGTGTAATTTTTTGAATTTTCAATATTTTGCAACGTATTTTGCAGCACTTCGCTTTTGGTGTCGTCAAAGTGATGACGAAATTTTACAGTGCAGAGTCCCATGCGCTTCTTGTGAGTGACACAGAAATCATCGGACGGCAAAATGTCACTCCACATTTTGGTTCAGAAATTTACCACGATGTGAAAACGAAGTATGGCCAACTATTTTCAGAAACACCCTGCGTTGGTAGAGTGAATTTCTCTGCACAGTTTTTTTTTTTGAAGAACTTTGCAGAATGGATTGCTAAAAGCTTAAATTGCTGATGCGCAATTTAAATTGCTGATGCCAAGCCAAAACTGACGAATTCTATCCTCCATTTTTCCCACCTATCTCAAACCCAACGAAAGCTGACCGAGAAGCATTGTTCAACAATAGGATATCTGAAAATGAGAAGATGTTCTTTGTTCATGTGCCATGTCTCGGCTCAAAATCACTCGAAAGTTCCTGTCTTACCACTAGCTGACGAAGTAGAGGAATTTCATTCCTGCAAAATGCCACTTTTAATAAAATTCTATTTTAATCCTTCGACTATTCTCAAAAAGCGCATCGATTCTTCGTAGATTTGGTCAGAATGTGTTCGACGGCAGGTCGCATAGGTGAAGTTCAAAATCATAAAAACTTCCATATGAGTTTTTGAAGTAAATGCATTCTCTCTGGTGATGCTATGAGAACAATTCTACGCGTAGGTAGGTGCCACATGTCGACACGAAAGTACACGCACGAAAAAGTTCGAGAGGGCGAGTGTTCCTCTGGATAATTTTGTCGTCTCCGTGAACTTTTCCCTTGTCCCAATTTTTCTAAATCATCAAAAAAAAAAAACAAACAAACAAACGATTAGCAAACTAAAGCTGCATTTTTGCTCGGAATTTGTCCCATAACAACAGTCTTTGCGCACACAATGAAAAACGATAATTCGATTCTCAACCCGGCAAAATTGCCAATGAGATATTAACAAATGAGGCACCAACTGTAATTAATAATAAATTGATTATGTAACTAATAGACATGCGCATGTCTGCTGGTCCCCTCTTGTTTACAGTGGCGAGACATGGAGTTCGCAAGTGCTGAATTCTCAAGATCATGCATTATGGTCCAATATCGAAAGTCTCGCGGCATCGGTATCGAAAGGTGCGCATGCTCAATACAGAACATCAGCGCCTACAATTATTCAAAACCGCCAAATTCTCATGCATACAGGCCGAAGTATTGCACCTCTGGACAATATCGGGATTTTGCGTTGTGGGAAAGAAATTCACCTATTTTCCACGCTGCAACCAAAACTCTCTGTTTTATCCACGTTATAAAAAAGACCGTCACACGTCATTGCGTAAAATATGGGCAAAAATAAATAAATAAATAAGTGCATGAGTGATGAAAAACAGTCTTGAGATGGGTGCACGCCTCAAATTCGTGGGTTCTGCGTGACAACTTTAATTTATTGTTTGATTATCAGCGGAGGGACACTTCATTACATCTCGTTATTTTGCAGGTGATCACAATATATGAATGATACCGATGATGAAGCGCATTGGAAGGAGATCCTGGAAAAGTGGTCTTAAATAAAGCGCCTATATGCGCAGCACTGAAATTACTCACGCACACGTTGGTATGCATAGGTATTTTAGTGTCCAATTATACTCCAAAGAAGCGAAGTTTATAAGTTCAAAGATGGTTGATACGTAAAAATGTTCGTGC
Organism: Sinentomon sp. SZTP_YWyxl; assembly: GCA_030068105.1. Lineage (NCBI taxonomy): Eukaryota > Metazoa > Arthropoda > Protura > Sinentomata > Sinentomidae > Sinentomon > Sinentomon sp. SZTP_YWyxl. The sequence goes on along the minus strand of JASGXE010010495.1, from coordinate 6,580 downwards.
ACGTTTATGAATGAATGGAAAGAGAGAAATCAAACCCAACAATCGATCGAAGAAGAGTGAAGAAAGCCTAGTTTTCCAAAACATCGAACAAGCTTTTGAAACTCTCTCTGGCGAATTGGTCACCTTGTTGTTCATCTGCACATGGCAGTCCTCTGAAATCTGCAAGAGGTGATACCAGTTTTTGACTGTCCCTTCATAGTTCACAGGTACGTGTGGCCCACAATGGTTCAAAGATCCAGTATAGAATACAGCTGTCAAGAAAGAATGTCCCGTTAATACGATCATTTTCATATCAGGTGCCAAGAAAAAATAAATTTAGTGAAATATACATCTTCACAAAAATTGATCTTTCTTGAAGTGCTATATTTATTATGTTGTTTTGAGGATGAAGATTCCATGTTTTTTTCCCTTGGGTGCGTTTCAATGATTCATTCAAATCAGGTAATTTCTCGAAGTGCATGATTTTGTTGCTTTGAGGATGAAAATTAAATGTTTTTTTTTTCTTCTTCTTATAGGCATGTCATAATAGCCTTATTCCGGCCGAGGTCATTTTAATTTTTCAACAAAGTCAATCATTCAACCACGTAACAGACACACACCCGAATCAATTCTCAGCCTCTCTCTCTTACCTTGTAGATGTTGTCAACCACCTTGATCAAGTCCTCCGATTCCATTTTGCTTCCGTCCTGATCCGGTGCCGCCTGAATGGCCTGCATGGCCTGAATGGCCTGCTGATGGTCAGAAGAGGCCGCAGCAGAAGCGACTGCAGCAGCGCTTTGCATCGTTCTATCCTCTTTTTAAAACGCTGCACAGTACGAGGAACTCTCCAAAACCAACCGAACGAAAACCGACCGAATCGCAAGGTTGAGCCAAACAAGAGATCCGTGTAGGTTTCTTAACAGATGAACAACTAACTACCCACAATTACACCAAAGCAGCAAAACGATGTTTACACACTTAACTTGATCATGCAGGTAAGCTAAGTCTTTCTCACTGCATGACGAATGTTAACTGTTGGTTGGCACTGCGAATCAAGTGAGTATGTCGGGATAATATTGCTATAGGTAAACAGGAAGGAGCAAGAAAGCGGTGTTTTGTGTACTTGTAACTATGCACAGTTTCAACGAAAAAAAAAAAACGATACAAAAATTTGGACACGTGAGTGACGTTGCATTCATATTCGTATTCATATTCAAATTCATATTCCTAAAGGAGGGGGGTTAGGTCAGGTGAGGTTAGGCTAGCTTAGGTTCGGTTAACCTGACATCTAACGCTAACTTAACCTAACCTGACCTCACCTAACCCCCCTCCTTTAGGAATTTGAATATGAATGTGAATACGAATATGAATGCAACGTCACTCACGTATAGTTTTGACCCACAATCCGGAGATGTGAAAAAGTGTTCTCCCGGATAAAGAAAAATCGCGAAAAAGCGCTTGTGCCGTATTGTGCTTGACCGCAAGCAAAAACATCAGTCAAATCGAGCATTTATCAGAAACCAGGTCCTTGCAGAGAGTCGGTGCTGTTTGCGACATAATAAGCGATGCCCCTTGCTGAAAAAAAAACAAAAAATTGCAAACGGTCTGGAAAATTATTGGAAACGAGGAAAAAGCGTCTTAATTTGAATTTTATTTATTGAGAGACACGACATCTGTATTGGGGCACCCGTGCATGGCCCAATTTGTATGAGTAGCTTACATGTGAGTCCGACCTATGTCATTCTTTTGGATGATAAACCCAACCTACGTATACCGATCTATCGTTTTTGTCAAAATATATCAAACGGGTAGGAGTTGCAAATTATTTCAGCCACATCATCATCGAGCAGCAAAGAACTCAAAATTGACGAGACGCTTTCAGATGAATTTTTCATGAAGGGGGAAATTTTCAGCGCCATTGCCTCGCAAATCCATTAAAATCTAATACATCCATGATCAAAATACAACACGTATTACATTTTTCCACCGGGTTTACTCCGTTTTAACGCCCACTGTAGAAATGAAATAATAATCGTTAAAAATGAAATTATTCAGTTTGTCAAAGCAAGATCATATCCCACGCGGTGTAAAGCAATGCTCGTCGTCATTCAGGCCTAATGTAAAGCAGGAGAAAAACAGTAAAACAGGAGAGCAACGCGGTTGACAGCGTTCTTTCTGGCAGGCAGGCCCAAAGCAAAAAGTCCCCGTGTCATCGTGTCATCGTGTCATCCGCATATCGCCTATAATAACATCTGCAAATCCATGAAAATCCAACGTCATCAAAGATCAAAGAATGAATGGCAAAAGGCAGGTAGGGGCCTAGGTGGTGCGTGCGAATGGTGACCACCGACCCAATTAGGTGACATTGGTCAGGCCATGCGATCTGCGTGGATGGGGTGGGTTCCACGGCACACGACAACGTTCCCAATTTGAAAACGGACACAGAGCCGACGCGAATATAAAAAGGGTTACAATGGACTTCTGAATTCCTTCTCACATGATGTTGACTCCTAGAGTTATCCTTATTCTTGCTCGCATTTTAGCAAAATTTGGTCATGCTATGATAGATAGCATAATTAGAGTATGTAAAGGGATAGATTAGGGTTAGGCAAGCTTAAGTTAAGTTTTGGTCAAGTTAGCTTAAATTAAATAAAGCAACCCAGGAGCAAGAATGATAACTCGTCCAGCTGACATGGTGTCAGTTTCTTCTGTAGTCTTGGCTCAAAAAGTCGCCTCGCCAAGTTGGTGCAAAAGTCTCAATTGTGAATCCGATAGAAAACAAAATCTTTAACAAATCTTTTTAAAAAAATCCGCAATCCGTACACGATGATCATGGTAATAACAAATAGCCATCACAAGCTACAGTGCAGCCAGATTTATTTCTGTGAAGCACTGCAAACGTTGAACCAAAAACGAAAGGATGAGGAAACAAGGGAAAACGAAAAGAAAACAACAATTATTTTCTCTGTTACAGATAGACAAGTGCCTGATGTGAAACGGCATGAGTGCTCTTCTCCTTCACATCTGATTGCTCGGTGAACAGAAAGAAAACAAGTGAACATTTTCCTTGACAAACAGAACCACGATAAAAAAAAATCTCGTATGCTTTGCTGGTCTTTTGTTTGTTGAATTTTCAGCCTATAGTTCAAACGCTTCGATGATTGAACCACCAATGGCTTCGACTTTGACTTTTTCAAATTGTGGTCTGCACTGAAACATGGCTTTCTCCTCTTGTTAAAGATTCAGAAATTTTCCCCCCTGACTTTAATGTTTTCAGAAGAGACCGAAATGATGGTGAAAGATGCGGAGGTGGAATCTGCGTATGCGTAAAATCCTGCTTAAATTGTACTGTCCTTTTCTGCCACCCTGTTTATGAATTTTTGGTTTGTCTAATTTCTTCTGAAAATGGTTCTTTATGCTTTTACCTCGTGGCGGCTTACCGCCCTCATGATGTAAATGCAGTCTTATTTGATGCCCTTGACGAATGTCTCAATGGCCTTAAATTACTTGAGTGTGTTCGCAAGCCACTTGTGATTCTGGGCGATAAATTTGCCAAGTATAACTGGAAAGATGGGAAGGTTGAACCAAACCCGTTGTATGGGCAAGTGTTAAATTTGTCTGCTCTCTCGTTTGCATCCAAATATAACTTGTTTCAATTCACAAACGCTAACACTAGATCCAAAAATCTTTTGGATGTGTCCCTCGTGCGGCCTACGGATATAGTTCTCAATTCATCTGTGGAAGAGGGTATCTCAGATCACAAGCTGGTTTTGATGGAGTTAAACTTTTCTAAGCCCAAGATGAACGCACAAGTAAAACTGTTTGGCTGTATGATCAAGCTGACCTGATAGCTATGTCTAATTTTCTTCTATAAAATATGACGTTTTTCGCACAAATGTGCATCCAAATTCTAACGATGTTAATAAACTATGGGTTGTCTTTTCAAATATTGTTAGGGAATCCATGGAGCTATATGTCCCAAAAAAAGATATTCTCGGCTGTAAAACCTCCCTGGTTTACAAAAGATCTCCGTCATTCAAAAAAGAAACTGAGAAAGCTCTTTCGCCGAAGGGGTCGTTCAGACCAGTGTGCTACTGACTACAAAGCAGCATTTCGTGACTATGTTTCCCAAAAACATTCAGCGATAGAAAGCTTCCTCAGCTCCTTTCATGAAGGAGGTAAAGTCAATTCCAAGAAGTTTTGGAAATTTAATAAGAATATTAAATCCAATGGGAATGCTGTCCCATCATTGTTTGATAATAACGATGATCCTCCCTCATTAGTAGCTGATGCGGCTGGTAAAGCAAATCTTCTCAATTCGACATTTGCTAAAGTGTTTAATAAGTCTTCGTTTTTATACCTTCGTTTGTTATTGATTGTAATCCCTGTTTTGAATCTTCATCTATTTTCTGAAACTGCTATCATAAATCGCATTCACAAGATGAAATCTAAAATTTCTGAAGGGGAGGATTTTATCACAGCCCGATTATTAAGCTATTGCCATCTGTGTTCAGCAAATTTCTGTTGATAATTTTTCGCGCGTGTTTGGACGTAGGTGATATTCCAACGGCTTGGAAGCGGTCCCTTATAGTTCCCATCTTTAAAAAGGGTAAAAAATCAGACCCGTCAAATTATCGTCCTATCAGTCTCCTGAGCACATGTTCTAAAATTCTTGAATTTCTTATAGCGGCACATATTCGGGAATTTCTTGAACGCAATAATTGCTTTCTCCTGCTCAACATGGGTTTAGGCCTGGCTATTCGTGTACGACCCAGCTTGCAGCTTTCGTGCAAGAAGTTTCCTTTGTGCTGGATTCGGGATCCCAAGTTGATGCGGTAGCTATTGACCTGGCAAAAGCCTTTGATAAAGTTGATCACAATTTGCTTGTCCACAAATTGGCCAATCTGCAACTTGATCCGAAAATTGTAACCTGGATTCGGGGATACCTTACAAATAGGGTTCAATCCGTCAGGATCGATGGGCATGTGTCAACTGCTATCCCGGTGACTTCAGGTGTCCCGCAAGGAAGCATTCTCGGGCCCCTTTTGTTCGTTCTCTACATCAACGATTTGCCTAGCCTTGTGAAATGTAAAGTTCGGTTTTTCGCGGATGATTGTTTAATGTATGCTAAGGTTGATAGCATTTCAGATTGTTTGGCTTTGCAGGCGGACCTTAATGTGTTCGCCACATGGTGTACCAATTCAAACATGGAAGTTAGTGTAGGGAAATGCAATTCTATTACCTTTGCTACAAAACGATCCCAGTTGAGTTATCCATATTCCCTGTGTGGCCTCCCACTGACTAAACGCTCTGAGATAACCTATCTTGGTGTTATTCTTGACAGCAAGCTTAAATGGCAGTCTCATCTGACTCGTATTGCAGCAAAGGCAAATTCTGCTCTTTATTTTAAAAACGGAACTTCAAGAAATGCCCACGTAAAATCCGAGATCTTGCTTACAAAAAATCTCGTTCTGCCAATAATGGAATACGCATCCCCTGCATGGGATCCATTCCTCTCAACAAACTGTCACATCTTGGAGGCAGTCCAGCGCCGTGCTGCGAGGTTTGTTATGGGGGATTACGGGCGCACGAGTAGTTCACTCAAATGATGATCTCTCTTGGTTGGTCATCCTTGGCAAATCGCAGGAAAGTGGCCAGGTTGCTTGCACTATTTTTGATAGTATCCAATGTTGGTGGATGGGGGAGTTGTTGGTCCATGTGAAGCAGCCACATTATTATTCTCGCCGTGACCATAATTATAAAATCAGGTTGCTAAATATCGAAAAGGACGTTGGGAAATTTTCTTTTCTTCCTAGAACTATAGCTGAGTGGAATCAATTGCCGGCATCCACCTTCAATCTCCCTTTAAGCATTCCTATTTTTCAACAACGTCTATCTGATTATTTCTCTTGAATCAATGTCAGGTTTTTGCTATTTTCATGGTTTCTGCTGCAAATACTTAGCGATTGCATACCTACGTTTTTTTTTTTTTTCGGATATAATTTTGCCTTTATCTCTGATTGTTGTAATAATTGTAAACGTTGATAAGGGGGCAACCCCAAAATAAACGATTCAATTCAATTCAATTCAATTCAATTCATTTCAGTTGTACAAATGCTCCATTATGGGCTGAGCTTTTAGGTAATTACATAACCGCAACCATTATGTAACACCTCGTACAATGATCACATTTATAAATTAAACCTCTGAGACATGAAGATGGAATAAAGATGTTGGGAAGCGCTGTTTCATGGCTAGAAACATTAATGAGTGGTACCTATCTTTTGCGCGTCAACTTTTGATCTCCCGTCCATATTCTGCAGCGCCGCTTTGCAGCGCGATTTCTCGAAATTTGCTAGATTTTAGTTGCTTTGGTCTGGATTTTAGTTCTTTACCTTCTCATTGTTGGAACGCTTATTGTGTTGCTTATTCAGAGATTGTGTTGTTTTTATATTTTCGCACTTCAATTTAATGAGGGGGACACCCCCCAATAAAAAAAAGGAACTCCAACGCACTTTTCCGTGAGCAAGAGATTTAGACATCAACTAAAACGAATAAAATATTTTTGCACAAAAACAAGCCTCTTCCATTTGTGTTCTTT
>JASGXE010010494.1:0-14256 GCA_030068105.1 Sinentomon sp. SZTP_YWyxl | reverse complement strand
ACGACCCAAAACCAGCAAATCAAGAGCATGAAACATAATAACTGAAAAACACCGAAAGCCAGCAGGAAACCCACCACAAGACAACAAGAAACTGCCAGAAAACAGCACGAAGCGAAATAAAATTACTCGAAACCTGCTGAAAACTGCCTAAAACCAATAACCAGCACGAAACAATTCGAAACAACATGGTACAAGCAGGCACAAAAAGAAACAAAAACCATCCAAAATACACATAGTTGATCCTATAAAACCAGCAAAATACGAGCACAAAACAACACGGAACAACCTGAAACGATCGCAAGAAACCACACGAATCTAGGAAGATACAAGCAAAACCACCTGAATCCGGAAAATATGGGCAAAACCACCTGAATCCCTGCAGATATGATAACGTAACGACGCGAAACCACCGGAAATCTAGCGCAAAACCACCAAAAACCAGAAGAAAATCACTGACAAGCAGCAAGATAAGAAGAGCGACACGATCTTGAACTTCCCAAAACCAGCACAACACTACCGGAAGCGAGCAAGACAAAAATGCACCAGAAAACATTGCCTGAATTCAGCCACCCTGATCAAAAGGGAATCAAGAGATGATTGCCTGATAATTTTCTTACTTAAAGAGCATGATTGTGTAAAAATGTTGCCACATGATTTGAGTAAAGGCCATGCTTTACGATTGTGCCAAAGATTGATTGGTCTAAGTTAAAGCATGATTGTTATAAAGATCAGCAAAGATCATGATTAAGCAGACAAAAGGAATATGCTTAAGATTACTCCAGACAAATCTCACGGTCATTTCTGACTGACTCTACCCAGTTCGTCATCAGGGATGCAGGCAGGCATTGCACGCCAACCCTGACACCGTAGCTCCTTTCCTCCCCAATAATCTAACACTACATTACATCATCAGCATCTGGTCCATTCCCTGAGTCGTCTATACTGATAAGATAGGCTTTTAGTCCCATAACAAATGCCAATTTTTGTTTCTCTGTTGTTATGAATGGTCCACCAAAACAAAAACTCTAATTTCTATGACTCGGATTTGAAATATAGTCCACACAGGAGATCATGATGAAATTGTTGTTATAGTGATTATAATGAAATGAATACAAAAGATCAAAAACCTATTGTTGCAATCAGTAGTGCATCACCTGCAACAATGGGACACAACAATGGGATATGAAAATGCAACAATGGGATATGAAAACGCAACAATGTCATTTGAAAATGCAACAATGTGATTTGAAAACGCAACAATGTGATTTGAAAATGCAACAATTGATATGAAAATGCAACAATTGGATATGAAAATGCAACAATGGGATATGAAAATGCAACAAAGGGATTTGAAAATGCAACAACAGGATTTTTGTTTTTTTTTTTCTTGATCCACAAGAGTGATTTTAAGATAAAAAATCACACGGAACAGAAATCAAAGTGTTGTGAATTGTTGGGACCAGGCATGCAGGATAGAATCAGCAGACGGCCTGACAATGTCGGAGCTGACACTGACCCATTGAAAAGGCTGTTGCAAAGTCGGTCGGATATCCTCTCTTCGCCTAAAAATCCTCTGCCTTGTGACACCATCAACATGATGTTGGGTTGCCAGGCACGCCAAATGTCAGAAACAACTTTTGACTACACAATCTGACCATCAGGAGCCACTCATGGCAACACTCACTCAACGGAACATGTGATATCTCCATGCAAAGTGGTGTATGGTTTTGTAAAGCTCGTAAAGTCAGTGTTCCGGGTGTTTCGTCTGGCTAACAACTCGAAATCATAATGGAAAAAAAATTATGCTTTAATGGGCAGTAGCACTTTGGAAACAAAAGGAAATTTTCCTCTTGGCTGTGGAAACGTTCGCTTTCAATGTCTCTTGACATTATTTGGCAGAGGTCACTTTTCAGGAAACCAACGCCTTTACCTGACTCCCTGGGTCCCATAAAACCACTAATGCAGGGTGTTGAGTAAAGCTGGGGCATAATTGATAGGTGATATTACGAATGGCCATACGAATTGAAATCAATCAGTGACGGCATGAACTCCGAGCCCCTGTTTTCAAGATTTTTCCCCCAAAGGGGGACATTTTGTTGCCGTGGCAACCTAAGTTTTTTTGGGTCATATCTTGGAAATGGAGGATCAGAGGACATTTTGTCACTGGAACCTTTCTTTTCAGCTTGTTCAAACAACTCCTCTACAATGGGAGTTGTACAACGAAAATGGAGTTCAGCATTCTGGTCACGTTTGGGTCCTTTTCGGAGTCTTGGGGGCCAATAAGGGTAAAATAGATTTGGTCATACAACTCCCATTTTTTGTAGAGAAGTTCTCCGGAACAAACGAAAAATAAATGATCCAAAAACAAAATGTCCTCCGATCCCCCATTTTCAAGATATGCCCTCCAAAATATTCGGTTGCCATGGCAACACATCACTTTTGGTGGCGTTATCTTGAATGTGGGGGTCGGAGAACACATCTCACTGATTAATTTCGATTTGAAGGACCATCACGAACGCTCTCTCTCACTGTCAATTATGCACCAGCTTTACTTTTACCCTGTATAATTAAGACCCCATACCTTGAAGGAGCCACAGGCAAGACCTTCCTCAGGACAACACTGGTCAAAAAAGCTTTCTCAATTCCCCTCATTGTTATTGTGCAAAGTGGTGGAATAATAGCACTTCTATTGCATGGTCAGTCCAAGCAAGGCCAAGGCCAGCTGTTATCCAATCCATTTAATGCAACCCCCTTCCCACCCCAGCCCTGCCCCAACACCACACCCCTCAAACAGCCCATCCAATGTTTTTTCCAAGTGCAACAGGGTAAGTGGTCAACTTGGGGGGTTTTGCAAGACTTCCTGCGGGGCATGCAGCCCCTCCAGAAATTCAACCCCCCCAAGATTTCCCCATCTGCGTGGGGTGATGCATTTTGTTGCTGGCACACCCTCACAGATTTCGACAATCCCCCCCCCCAAATCCAAAGTCCTGCAAAACTACTGGTGGGATAGTTGAGCTTGCAAGCTGGCAGGGACAGAGGGCAAATGTTTTTCATGGTTTTCACCTCTGCTGTGATGAACTTGAATTTTATTTGTTCCAGGAAAACGGGAAAACGAAAGCAAAAATCTCATCCAGAGAGAGGACAATGGAGCTGTCGTCTGCCACACAACTGAACTAACTGCAGGGGGCACTAACATAATGTACCTGTATCCCAAAGGTTTCTCAGAATCCCATGCAGTTGAGCTTGAGAGCTAGTGAGAGGGGGAGAGAGAGAGGGGAGAGGGAGAGAGAGAGTGAGAGAGGGAGGGAGAGAGAGAGAGAGAGAGAGAGGAGGGAAGGAGAGAGAGGTAGAGAGAGGCCAGGGACTCAAGGTCCTTGTGAAAGTGGATGAAGACTTGGAAAAGGACGGATGGCATCTGAAAAGCAAACCACATTTTTTCGCCAAATCAGCAACTGCAAGGAAAATCAAAAAAGCAATAATTCAAATCATGAACTGCAACAATGAACTGATGTACAGGAAAAACTCAGCTCTGCAACAGAAATAAAGGACTCCTCTTTACATATAACCGAGATTACAACCTGACACTTTAACATCCATAGAGATTATCTTTGAGCCTCCGACGAACTCAGCAAGGTTGGTCAGCAGGCACAAGGGGAAAGGAGGTCAGGTCAAAAGGTAGAGGAAGTGAGATGGGGTCAAGACAACGAGACGGTGCGACAGGAACAGTAATAACCAGTCTCAAAAAGCAAGGAGCTTTGATGTGCAATGACGTTTCGAGAGATGGAAACTAACAACCGTTTCCTGTTGGCAACAGGCTTGTGGTACCACCTTCTCAGGACCTTCTACAGGACCTTCAATGCCTTTGGCAGACCCTAAACAAAGGCTGAGCATTACGAGCACCGGATGAAAATGGGATGGGAAAGAGACAATGGAAGGTCGGTGAGGCAAAGAAACGTGGTCAGTGGTCACAAAGAGACTGGCAAATACCGCATAAAAATCATGCTATGATGATAAAAGTGGGAATAAAACAGAAAATCAATTGACATAATCCAGTTTGAAATGAAACCCAAAGCATAAATGGTGGGAACTGGGACCGAACATTGGTTGAGAAACAGGCCCCTCCACATTTTAAGCAGTCACCATGAGTTGTGATAATCTACTTTATAATTGGCGACTTCCGCATCACGCAACCATGCTCCTTTCACTCTTTCAATCAACGCATTGGATCGGTCATGCTTCGATGTCATCATTTTGGCCGTTCCACATGACAGAGCGAGTGCATTTCAACAAGACTGCACGCTGCATCTCGGCTTTCTCACAACGGAAGACGGCAGACCCAGAAGCTGGATCATCGAAAATCACGTCTGGGGGGGGATCTGTCATGCAAAGTGACAGATGCCTGTCTGCACAACAGGCAAAACGTGCTGATGCTGTGCAGAATGGGAACGGGTACCGCTTACCCAACCTGTTCCCCACCGTTCCACACCGACTGCCGCCTCCCAACAGTACGCTGGTATTCATTATCAGAAACAAAAAGTATTTAATGAACCCAAATAACAAAAAGCATAGCAAAGCATTCAACTTTTACGTATGACAAGAGAAACGTCAGTCCCGTCAGGTTGATGTAGCCCTGTTCCAAGGCAAAGATGTCACCAAATGGATGTCCAATGTCGATGTTTGCTGGCTGAGGAACATCACTGAAGTAACACACCCCTGCACGGCTGAAGAACGCCCTTGGTTCTGAGGTTTTTGGGACAGATAGTGATATTAGTGTGGGCACCTTCAAACGAAATGTCAGATCTTGGCTGATGAAGTAACATTGCTATGCAACTGTTTATCATTGTTGTACGTAGGCAATCATTGTTTTATACGTAAGTGTGTGCATCTTTCTCTTCATTTGAAAATCTTATGACTTTTTGTGCAATTGTTCAGTTTTTTACCATCATTTTTAATGTTTTCTGTTGATTTGTGCCTGAACTTTTGTCCTTGTAAATTAAGTTAGGTATTTGAATTTGAATTGATTTGATCAAAATGAGGGTCCTGGGACTGATGAACGCACCTAACAGATGAAACGCACTGACCACACAGATCAGATCCCCACTTCCACTATCGCCTCGGTCTACCTAAATGTTCACCCCCTCCTATGAAAGTTTGAGATAATTGCGGAAAAGACATTCCCCAATGTCCGTAATGCTCCTAAAAGATTGATAAAAATTGGGAACCCCCTTCCCAATTGGACGGCAAAAGACGTCAACATTTCTCCTTCACTCACCCGTATCCGTGGTTCAACGCTGAGACAGTACGGCTGGTTCTGGAACTGTTGTATTTCGCCGGTGATTTCGGCCACCTTCCGTCGTTTGCTGAAATTGATCAGGTCGCTGTTCTGGTGAAGGAAGTCCGGATTGCCCTCTTCAATGTGAAGAATATTCGTCAGATAAATGCCTGTTGGGCAGCAAATGAAAACGAAGATAATTGTAATGATATTACAAAGTGGCACAGGCAGAAAACGAAAAGCGATACAATGAAGTGCTACCACAGAAAATAACACGTGATATGACGAAGTGCCACCGCAGAAAATGAAATATGACATGACAAAGTGTCAGGCAGGAAATGAAAAACGATATGACGAAGTGCCACGGGAATAAGATGAAAAACGACGTGATGAAGTGTCACAAAAAGGAAAAGCGACGAAGTGTCACGTCACATGACGAAGTGTCACATGCAGAAAATAGAAAAAACGATGTGATGTGACAAAGTTCCGCGCACAGAAAATGAAAACGGCATGCCGGAGTGTCGCGTATCGATAATAAAAAGCGATATGACGAATTATTGTCACATGGAAAATAAAAAATATTAAGCAAGATGACAACTGGCGAGTGCAAAATTGGTTTCAGATTCAGATGAAAGATGGCATAGTGACATGTGTTCATAGCATTATCTTCTATCCATCGGTTACAAATTTTTGCATTGCTTTGTTGCAAAAATTTGCATATCAAAATTTTGGTTAACAAATTTTTGATGAGTTTCGAAGGACAGGCCTAGCACATTCATAACTTTGCATATTGCTTTCACAGCCAAGAATTTTGCCATCCTTTGGACCACTTTTGTGGCTTCTGAAACATTTGATTTCCAAGCTGAAAATAGTTGGGTGGAACTTGAGAGATGTAGTGACGTTGAGGCATCACCGTCACCAGGTAGTTCCGACGATTATCCCATATCGGCGAGTCGAGTCAAGGTTTCGGACGCATCAACCGTTTCACTTCTGGCATCAAGATGAGAAAGTGTCGCCATAATACCAGACGCACGATGTGCACAAAATGTTGATTCGACTAGTCGATGTGGAGCTAAAATTGTCTAAAAAAACTACCCGGTGATGGTAATACCGTAAAATGAGATGGGCCAGCTGCTGGGAAATGAGACAGCCATTTCCTGTGGCATGCGTATCTCTCTCTCTTTATTTTGCAAAAATGGATTTATAGTTGCCGACAATCCCTGTTGGCCAAACGGCGTCAAAAGTGAAAGAAAAAAAAATTTATGAAAAAGCCACGGAGAGACTGAACAGGGAACGTTTGTCGGGGCACCAGGAACTTGAGAACAACACCACCTAGCCTGGCAGGAGCGGTGAAGAGCATAACAACTCAGCGCACGAGAATGCGGTTTACAACACAGTAGTTGGGCTCGCAGTTTGTTCTGCGAATTTCGTGTGCCGCAACCTGATCACAAAAACCATAAACAGATTAATGAAAACAAAGAATTGCCCACACAGAGGGGTGTCTCTGTCCCAGCACTTTTGGAGGGCACTGCATGTGAATGGATGTACCTAACCACAAATCAATTAACCCTGAGAAGGATTTCCTAACTTACCAAAGAAAGGCACGCAGGGTGGATTGACGGCACGTAGCTTCTCGTGATACTTCTTGAAATGATCACTGTTCAACTCTTGCGCTTCTTCGAGGGATTTCTCTAGCCGAGTTGGCAGAGCCTGCAGAGAAAGACAGAGAGGGAGAGAAGAAGGATGAGGAGATACCTCCCAGCAGGCAGAAGGGGAGAGGGGCGCGAAAGTGTGGAGAAATGCCAGTGGAAGTAAAACAATTTGATCCAGCAGCTAGAATAACAAATTTTCCACAACTAGCTGTGGTCATTGTTAGATTATTTACCATGGCCATGGGATGACACATTTTGGAAGTGGCACCTTCAAAAAACTGCACACGGGTAAAAAAAGCCAAACTCTGGATGATGTGGGATGCCGCAGCCGCAATAAGTTGCAATAGTCGACAATGTGGGATGTCAAAGACATGAAATAATCGACACTAATTGGCTCATTGACAGCTAGCATTGCAGCGTTTACAATATTTGCAAATTCGCAACCCGTGGTAGGTACGCAAAAGGCCAGTGCCTAACACACCTCGGAAAGATTTTTACGATACAAAAATAAGAAGTTGGCACAAGATTGCAAATTGTCCCAAAATATTTTTGGAACTCCCATCCAATTGGACAGAAATCACTTGCAAAGCCTAAGTAAATCACTATCGAGCCAAGAAATAAAGATGACAAGAGAGAACAAACCTGGAAGGTAAGAGTAAGCCGATGAACGGATGCCGATCCCATGGCACTGACAACGGCCAGGATGCCGTTGAAGTTGTTCAGCTCTTGGAGTGCCATCATGATTTCGATTGCTCTGCTTACAATTGCAACACGCTCTTCAAAGTTGTCGGCGTCTATTATTGTCTTCTCTATCCACAGCGTCACCTGTGGACGAACGAAATAGAAATCGGTGGTTCGCACGGGGGGCAACAGAAGCCGCATGGGGTTGAGGCAATGGAAAAAAGTTAAGATAATGCACATTTCAATGTGCTTCCTTCCAATTCAAAGAATAAGCAACTCACGGCCTCCACGAGCAGATGGAAATCACAAGCCGATCATTTGTGGATTGTGACAAAAAATAACGTCTCCGTCCCCGGATGTGGGGCTCTATCAAGTGCTGCTCACAAGGGATCTTGAAACTGCTGTTAGGTCTCCTCCAACCAGCAGCGATCCAAAAGGTACAACCCATAATCCGGGGGAACGGCACATTTTTGCTTCAATTTATGTATGATTAGCAGTCTCTCACGGCGGCGAGATCCAGTTGACAGGTAACTATACCTCCGAGGTAAGCAATGTTAAACTGCCATCTGCTTTTCCTCAGAGGTAAAGTGGATGGCACTTTAACCTCGGAGGTAAAGTTACCTGTCAACTGGATCTCACCGCCGTTAGTCAGCTTTGTTTCCAGCAACCAAGTTACGTTTTCATCAATCTTGCCTCACCAAGCAAAGAAAAGTTTTGTTTAATAATAATAATATGTTTCTTCAGAACTTTGGCCATGAGTAAAGTCTGCTAAGTTTTTGCACGAGCTTCCAATCAATTGATCAAAATTCAAACTAAGGGGTTTAAACGTCAGGTCCAACCAAACACTTTGAAGCGGTTATACCTAGAGTACATTGAAAATGGTGATAAGGAATTGGCACTGCCAAAACGAAATCAGCCATTTCAACCATCTTTTGTGATTTCTTTATCATTTCAGTCAATAAAAGGCAATTCCCGCAATTGTGAATGGGCGATTTTCCACAAAATATGAAAATTTCCACAAAATTCATTGATTTCCATGAAATATCTGCCTTTTTCAGCTTTACATTTTTTTCTGCATTTTTTATTTTATTTGCATTTTCGTAATTTTTCCCTTCCAACAAACAAATAATTACAGAAGAACATCAATTTTTTCAAGCAAAGTGAAATTAAAAAAAAAATGAAAATAGGCAACTCACCACATGCAGTAGCAGGAGAAGCAGCAGGAAGAGGTGCAGATGAATGCAGTCAGCAAAGCAGGAGGTCTCATGTAGAACATGCGAAAATGTCATCCTTTTTTAAACAATTGAGTGGCAAGCATAGTGCACAAAAACATTTGAAAGACAGCTTTCTATTGCTCTTTTCTCAATTTCTTGTTCAGTGTATTTGCATCATTTTTCTGATGTATTGTTCCTGTGAAATGCAAAGTAGACACATTGAAAAAATTACTGAAAATGCGTTTTGACAGGTTCCTGCATTTGTATTTCCACCGCCAAATAACGAAATTTTTACTTTTGAGAAAAATTTTCCAAAAATTATCACCATTTTCAGCGTGCTCTAGTGATACCTGACAAAGCCAGCCCTTTGCAACAAAGCCAGAAATGTGGCTCACATAAATTAATTAACCTTAATCTTCACCCCATGCCAGATAAACATGACAGCCTGTGGGTTCTCACCAAAGAAGTTTCGTTAGATAAGTATTCGGTGAGAATTTATTAGAAATTAAAAAAGGGTTTTCTGAGTTTCATGGCAAGCTGAGGAAAAAAGGTCGAAAAATCCTTGGGATGGGTCCTTACGTTGGTGGTGTGTTTGATCATCCGGAGTAGGTTCGGGGAGTTCATCTCCTTCTCCTTCTTGGTCCAAACAGCCCCGACCAGTTCGGATGGTTTGACGGCACGGTAGAGATCAAATTGGAGGAGGGTCAGCTGACGAGCAATTTCGATGGGGTGCAACTGAAACAAAAAAAAAAATGTGGAAAATTAAAAAGAAAAGGTGCAAAGAGGGGCTGCACACAAATTGCGATGGAAATGAAAGTGAAATAATTGTTCCCGAGTCGCATTCGCTCTTGCTTTATCAAACTATAAATAGTGGGGTGGACACTTGGAGATGCGTGTGACATTCAGGTATTACCATTTCGGGGTAGTTTCGACGATTCTATCTCCAAATCGGCAAGTCAAATCCACGTTTCAGATGCATCCGGCGTCCGATCTCAAGATGAGATTGGTTGAACGTTCTGTGCAACGATTGCTTTCAACCTGTCTTGTCTTGATAAAGGACGCCTAATGTGGCCAAAACGTTGGCTCAACTGACCGATATGGAGATAAAATTATCAAAACTATGCAATAGGGGTTACACGCCCTTGTTTTGTTGCTTAGTCAAAGGGCTACCTACTCCTGACTTTACACCTACTCCAGACTTTACTTCCAAGTAGAGCAACCCACCCACCCAAATTGAGGACTGTCGGCCTTATTCCCCATTGCCAGTCACCATCAGGTTCAACCCAACAGAGCCAATCCAACAAGCGGATGCATCTTTCAATGGAACAATGGAAACAGGAGTGGCAGGCATTGTGCCTTTAGAAATTTTATGTTCAACACACTTCAGAAGCTGAAGAAATTCTGAAAATTTTGGCATCATTTTGGTGGTATTCCAGAAGCCAAATTTTCCATCAAGGCAAGTCAAAAGCATTGGACAGGGAGGGCGAACGGAACCACTGCAGACGGGCATTTCTCTGCAGGGGTGTGTCATTGCCGTCTCCCTACCACCCAAACAAATGACGTCCCCGCTTCCTAGTACTTTAATGCTGAATTTGAAGCTTGTTGCTGTGTTTTTCGTGTGGAAAGCTGGTCACTGGTCAACAAGACTGTTTTTTCTGACTGTCAACTAATCAAGACTGTTTTTTGATAAATCATTGTTTAAAATTTCAAATAAAGTTGAATTTCAATTCAATTCAATTCAACAGCCGCATTAACAAGGTTCTCCGTTTCTTCCGTTCACCGACTCACAGTGAGTATGTTCCATTCTTCCTCCATGCAGTTGATGTGCCATTCAATTGGTGGTGGAGACTTATCATAGCTGTAGATGATCTCACGCTGTTCTTCGGGGCACTCCAACTGAAATTGTCAGGGGAAAATAAAATAAAATAAAATATCCAGTGGTGATTGATGGGCAATTGAACACCGAAAAAAGACTATACAAATACATGTCTCGGCACGACGTAAAAGAACAAACAAATTTGATGATGCGGATTATCCAATAAAATCGCCCAGGGTAAGCAATTCAGAGAAATAAAATGTTTTCCGTGACACCCGAGTGTTCAGTCAGTGACTTTCTGCAATATTTCATAGATCCCTGACGAAATAAGGAGTTATAGTCAACAACAAAGAAACAAACTTGCCGCTATCCATTCGTAAATAACTTGAAAATGGCGACGTTTTGCCCTCGCCAACGTTGGGCTTCGTCAAGAAAATTTGGAACAGCGGAGAGATCAAATGCGGGATTAAGTCAGAGTTGCGAGGCAAATTTTTAGCATTGAAGCAAATGGCGAAAATTTACCTCGCAAGTCAGAGTTAGCGTTAACCCCGTGATGATCTCTCCGCCGGAATAGTGAAGGAGACAAGAGATCTGTTCCAATTTTGCTTGACAAAGCCCCACGTTGGCGAGGGCAAAACGTCGCCATTTTCAAGTTATTTACGAACGGATAGCGGCAAGTTTGTTCCTTTGCTGTTCACCATGTTTCCCGTTCGTGGTGATCGTGCATTCATTAAATAAGGAGGTAAGGAAAGGAAAGGAGGTAAGCAAAGGAAGGGAGGTAAAGGAGGTAAGCAAAGGAGGTAAGGAAACAGCAGAATATTTTCCCCACCAAAGAGGTCAACTAATTGGTTAACAGAACTTGCGTTGAAATTAACAAGCCTGTAAGCTAATTAAAACGCTAGGTATGTTCTGTGATTTGCCTGTTCAGGGTGCACGTGCTGAAATAACTGATTGGGTGAACATTCAATTCCAGAAGAAATTGATTTCCTCAGACCCGAAGGACACAATGAAAGCACCTTGCTTGAATGAAAGCACCTTGCTTGAATGAAAGCACCTTACTGGGATGAAAGTGCCTTACTTGAATGAAAGTGCCTTGCTTGAATGAAAGCGCTTTGATTGAATGAAAGTGCCTTGCTTGAATGAAAGCGCCTTGCTTGAATTAAAGTGCTTTGCTTGAATGAAAGCGCCTTGCTTGAATGAAAGCACCTTGCTTGAATGAAAACGCTTTGCTTGAATGAAAGTGCCTTGCTTGAATGAAAATGCCTAGCTTGAATGAAAGCGCTTTGTTAAATGAAAGCGCCTTGCTTGAATGAAAGCTCCTTGCTTGAATGAAAGTGCCAACAATGAAAGGAACTTGCTCATGTTTTTTTCTGCTTCTCTCTTTTTTCTGCTTTTTTCGTGTTTTAGTTTCATCAACAGAACTATTTGTGCTTTCAAATTGATGTATTTTATGAAAAGGATGCCATAACAGACCACAGCCTTCTTTGGGACATATCTTCCAGCCTCATGTTTTGCAAAATCATCGTAATTTCAAATAAAAGGTGATTTCAATTCAATTCAATTAAAAATCCCTTCCCTGAACACATCAACAACAGCTACTCACCCTTCGTTGGATGACCTTCAGAATGGAGTCGGCCCACTTCCTCATCGCTTTGCCTGATATCGAATTGAGGAAATTCTCCAGATCATCAAGGAGGGTTGCGTCTCTTTCGAAATCGTAGAAATGCCGATCCACCCAATGCCTCAACACATTGACGACCCTGGAATTTGTGTAGCACAAGGGAAGAGTACGTAATCAATTTCACTCATCACAAAAGGATCAAAAAAGGAGGATCTTTAATTTCTGCAGCGTTTAGTTTCTTACAAAAATTAAATTTTGTCTGACGACACGATCCGCTTTACACCCTGTCAGTAATTTATATGGTTTGACAATGCAATTTTGTTGCCATAATGTTTGTGTTGTAACAGCCCCATCAATTGTTTATTGAATGAAATAAAAAATAAATAAAATAAAATACTTGAATGGAGGCCATTTTCAGATCGACTGAGTAGATTCGGAGACGACAAATTGGTGATTTTTCCAACGGGGAAACCACATGGTTGCCAATACAATCCAATGGCCCAAATGTCATGGCAATGAATCACCACCCTGTGCAGACGTTCCCAAAAGCACGGATCTTAGGGGGGTTGGACATTTCACAGTGTGGGGGGCCTGGAGGCGGAGCCCCAGAGGGGTTCCAAGGGGCATAGCCCCTGGCGGGGGGTCTGGGGGACGGAGCCCCTAATAACCGGAGTCTGGGGCGGAGCCCCAGCGGGGTTCAAAGTGGCACAGCCCCTGCCGGGGGGGGTATACCGCCCCCAGGAAGCTGAAGAAATTTTGAAATTTAGGCTTCATTTTCCTAAATTTCCAAAATGATGCCGGTGACAGTAGCAGTCCCTTTCTTGTCCTTTTGAGTTCTGCTTGTTCAATTAGGAAATACCCCGACTTTCCCCATTTTTGTGGAAATTCCCTCACTTTTCCAAAAAGAAAAAATTTCCTGACAATTCCAGGTTTTCCAGAATGGTGGGCACCCTTTGGCTCTAAAAAACTGAGAATGAATTTGTTGTAAAAAATTCATGAAATGAAGGCCAGGGCCCCCCGCCCCGGATGCCCTTACTTCGGCCAGGGGGACGCCCCCCAACCCCTCCCCCCGTATGGGAATGCTCCTGAAATTGATCATGGAGGTGGTTTTTCTCGGAAGGTCCCCTCTAGCCTTTGGCCAAACGGAACCCAGCAAGGGTCCGACCAGGAGTAGGTCCTTGCTGGCTTTCAGCCAGGGAGGTAACCCCCCTACCCCCCCCCCCCCTTATGGGAATGCCTGATCCTGCATCACAACGACTTCCATTCAATGCGTGAACCATCTGAACTGCACCAGTCGAACAACACCAGCGGCAGAGAACACCGTGTCGTCTGACTCGAAAAAGGCACCAGACCAGGGGCCGACAACATCGTCTCCAACTGACAGAGTTCAAAAGTCACGTGATAACCCAGTGGGCAATGAATGGCCAAGCAAGCAGATCATAGCATTAGAGCTTGAGAGTCCAGTTTGTATGCATCACCAGGTCAGGTCGCAGTATAAAAGGACACGCTCCAGTGGAAAAAAAGAACCTGTACGCAAGTAAATTCAGGCAATAAAAACAAAATATCAGCCTTACCGGGAAGTTCGACGATTTTATCCCCATTTATGTGAGTTGAGTCGACGTTTCGGGCGCATCGCACGTCCGTTAGTTATCAAGACTAGACTTGTAAAGGTGATATTTTATTGTCAGACACATATCTCCAAGTTTCCAACCCACTGTTTACCAACCTGAATTGAATAGGCTGAAGGTACTCCTTCCTATATCGTTTGATTTCCTCCCGATGGAGTGGTTTCTCAACTGTTTCCCCGTCCTCATTCAACGTTTTCATTGTCAACAGTTCAGGAATGTTGAATCGTTCACAGAGCAAATCGAGCAACTCCTGTTCGAAAAATCAGAGGATTAATTTATGAGATGAAATAGTGCGATTAATCTGTGAGACAGTGAGATTATTCTACGACATAGTTGGATTATTTATGAGATAGTGAGATAATCTATGAGATA
>JASGXE010010493.1:0-15949 GCA_030068105.1 Sinentomon sp. SZTP_YWyxl | reverse complement strand
GAAATTCGTTTCCCAACTCTCTTTGTCAATTGGATTTTGGGAAAAAAATGATGTTGGATTTTCGTTGGATTTTCCCAACTTTATTTATCAATTGGCGATTTGTGCGATGCAAAAAACAAAAGAAGTAAACAACTAAATATTTATCATTTTGCTATTGGGGAAAATAATGTCGGGTTTCCCATCTTTATTTCTCCAGTGGCTATTTGGGAAATAATGTTGGATTTCCCAACTGTTATTTCATCGACTCCAAGTTGGCTATTTGGAAAATAATGTTGAATTTCCCAACTGTTGTTTTATGAATTGGCTACTGGGAAAAATAATGTTATTCAACAGCTGATATTGTTCTTTTGTGAATGTGAAGATGCATGAAAAAGCCCATCCTGTCGACCATTTACTGAAAATTCTGCTCCAATAAAGAGCTTTCCCTTTCCACTTGCTTTCATTTGGTTCACTCTTGCATCCTTCACCAGTGTTCTTTTATTACCAAAGTTTGTTATGTTATGCGAATTTGTACATTTGTCTAAATATTAATTGAATTGTATTGGTTTCGTTCATGGACTGCTCATTGCTCTGCTCATTGCAAAATCTGCATTTTCCTAACTCCTCCCAGCATTGTTGGTAGACATTTTTTGATAGAGCAGTTTGCATTGGAGTTTTCTCTGCCTTCTGACAATGTTCA
This sequence comes from Sinentomon sp. SZTP_YWyxl, assembly GCA_030068105.1. Lineage (NCBI taxonomy): Eukaryota > Metazoa > Arthropoda > Protura > Sinentomata > Sinentomidae > Sinentomon > Sinentomon sp. SZTP_YWyxl. Next base: position 15,270 of record JASGXE010010493.1, on the reverse strand, counting down.
TTCTAATTCATCTCATTTTATGTGCTCTACTTTTAAAAGACATTACAAAACGGAAGGATTTACCCAGTTACAAATTCTTGAGTTATTTAAAGCCCAAAAATGATTAGCTCATCAGATTGAAGCTTTAGCTGATTTATTAAAACGAGTGGAACAATTTTTTTTATCGACATAAAGGTAGAGAGGGGATGAAATCCTGTAAAAATCACTTTTTTCATCTCTTGCAGCTGCTTCCGTGATAATTTCGGAGAGTTTCCCTGCTGTGGGTTTTTGTGCTGTTTTCTTCATTCTTCCTCCTTCAGTATAATTTCTCGTTATTCACCGCATGCTTTTCAGATAGCAGCATTTTTGCTTGTCTTTATAATAAATAATCCACTTTTTCTTTGTAATCGTCCACTTTATTTGGGTTGTTCTTTTATGATGTTGTTTTACATGGGCAGACTGATTTATAGAATAATTGATATCCACTTGGCTTGCAGCGTAAAATCCACTGCATTTTCGAGATAGAAGTTGAGATGAGGAAGAAATTCTGCGTTCATGTAAAATTAGCTTACGAATAAAATGGCCAGCATCTGTCTCGAGTTCACGGTTGACAGATAATCCATCAAATAAGGCTTGACTGAATTAACAAAAGATTTTCTACAAAAGGGGTTTACCGAACATTATGAAGCCAGAGTCTGTGGAGAACTTGTCTTCTAGAAGAATGGTGAACGTTTGGCAGTAAACGATTGAGGAGGTGGCAAGATGTTCACGTTTTGCCATTCAGCAAGAATGGACTTCGCCATGCTCAACGTGACTTTTGTGAGGAGTCCTGTGTGGTGGCTGAATCCCACTTCGTGAAGTGGTGATCGCGGTTGTTGCCTCTTGATGCTTGTGTCCACTTCGGTGCCCCCACATTTCCAGAAACTGAAACTCCATGAAGCACACAATCTGAATTGGCTGTGTTGTCGAAACTGTTGTGGCCATTAGGGCCATTTCTATACCTAACCTTTGGATTGCGAGAGCTGATGTTGGCTATCTTTCAAGGCCTGATTGTCACTCACCCGCAGCTTCAACTAATTTGACAATTTAGTGGAGAGATTTGTGCTGAAAAATGTAATTTTTCTGTGCACAACGCTTATTCCTTTTCTATTGGAAAGATGCATCTGTCTGTCTTTTGAATCGACTATTGAGGTGAAGCTGAGTGTTTGAGTGGCAACTGTGAATGTGGTCGCCTCATGGGGAACCAAATAAAGGACATGAATTTACAGCCAGCAAAAAATGTTAAATCAAAACCTCTTTCTGTTTTGTGGTCACAGTTGTTTGCACTTTTCATAAAAATTCAGTCAACCACATTGATGATTGGATTTCGGATGATGGGCAAGAAAGGACATCTTTTCTTTTGCTATTTCCGGCCCTGCTTCCTCATTGAACGATTTCACGCCTTGAATTTTGTGCCATCAAAAATTAAATAGCAATACCTTGAATGAATATAGGATATTCAAAAATAGCCTTTCTGAAAACAGTTTGATGCATCACCAATCTGGGCAAAGACCATTTGTACCAAAAGAATCACCCGTATTGCTACCAGCCGTATCGGAGGCACTGGAAAACCTGAAAGCCTCGGAAGTATTTTTTGATAAAACCCTTGAAAATGGCCCTCCAAAAACCATTGTTTTCAATCTTCCTGCTGAGGCAGGTCAGACTGACCCTCCTTATGTGTAGTTTTCAAAAAGTAATTTTTGGAAAATGTTGAGTGAAATAGGGAATGCCTGGAAATTGCAAAAATTTTGGAGCAACTCTGGTTGTTTTTCTTTCCAGTTGTTGTCAGGCTAACTGAAGGTAGAAATGTCTACGAAGGGTGTTCGAAGAGTTTTGGACATCACCCTGTAGTTCAAAAAATATTGACGATGTCAAGATTTCGATTAGCTTAGGCCTATAAAGTACTCTCGGGCTCTTGCCTTACAAATTTACAGGTGTCCAACCCAACCGTCTGTGGGCAGAATAGCACTCAAATTAGGGTGAGTTCCATAGCTCTGAAACTATTGCTTTGGCAAAGTCCTGAATACGTGGACATTGTTTTTCTGCCAAGTTGTTTTCAGTTTAGGTAATACAACCAAAAATTGCTGGTGCCAAATCAGGACTATGGGTTTGAGGAGGCAGTAATTGTTTGTAGATGTGGTGTTTATCACCCAAAAATCTAAAACTTGGGCATTTGTCGTGCAAAATGGAATGTTCATGATTTCAAGACTTGGCAAAAAGCAGTATTTTCAGAACTCAGGAACACACCCTCATCTATTTATTACTATGCCATGAAAAATTGGCATGGATGTCTGCAATTTTGTGCTGAAAGAGCTGGAGAAATGTCTGAAGCCTGGAACCAATCAAAATCTTGATAGCGGTAAGATTTTCTGAACTACACGGTGATGTCAAAAACTTTCCGAACGCCCTTCGTATTTCTCTTTCTGCTAAAATAGAATCGGAAAGAATTGATTGCAGTGGGCATATTTTTGGTTTCGTTCGATAGCTACGTCGGTGTTGCCATGATTATGCTGAAGACGATTCATTTGGGCCCACACACCCTCACAGTTCTTCGTACATTACATTTGGGGCACCACAAAAGCATGCTCTGAGCAACTTGGTTGGCTTCCCCCTGTTGGTTTAAACACCCGTTTCACAGTGAGGCCATTCCACGCAAGGTGCCTTCCTGCCATTGAAACAAATAAATTGTCACCATTCAGCTATGAATAGCGTCTAGCACAAACCTGTCAATTTATTTACTGCATTGGCAACATTTTAATTTTATTATTATCATCGGTATTAATCCCCCGCCATGCTATCCTAGATGTAAAATTTCAATTATCTTTTTCACTTTCATCCTGTTCCTTTTGTGTGTAACAATAACTCTTTGTGTTTTAGCTATTTGATGATGTGTTTCTCACTGGTTATAAAGCAAAAATAAACAAAAATATTTCTTGTGTTAACATGTTAGCATTTTTACTGTTTCTTTACTTATTTTTCAGTGGGACGAGATGTGGGGGCCCTGAAAATAAAAATTCCTATTTTTGTGATGCAGCAGGTCGTACTTTTTTCAATTGTATTACTAAAGGGTTTGAAATCGGACGTTTTTTACAAGTGTGGTTGCCACAATTAACAATTTTGTATCATTGTCCCAAACGGATGGTATTGGAGTGTTGAATTTGTAGTGTGTCCGATAAATAAAGAACGCATTGGTGTTCTTTTCGTTCAATTTACAAGTTCATCTAACAATAACAAAAATCAATCTGGACTGCCTGCCTGCAGGAAGGCACTCTTGCATCATGGATTGGTGTATTTTTCGCGTGAAGGCCCCGTGTCACGATAACATTACTTAAAACTTAGCAATGAAACAGGTTTCGCTAGAAATAAGATCGCAAGTTGGATTGGTATTCAACTGCAAGAATCAAGAAAGGATGCAAGCAAGACGTTTTTGCTTCTGGTTTTGTTGACGTTTCCTGATGATGGGTTTTGAAAACACATTTGATGGTTCGTCGAACCATGGGTTCCAGAATCTTCGAGTTTAGTTCAGGCATTTTTCCATTTTTGCATGTATCTACCTTTTTCAATTTTTTCTTGCGATTTTTTCTTGCTTTGCATTTTTTTCTCCCATCCAATAATTAACGTCAAGATTCAGTAATTTTTTAGCAAAAATGTGGGCCAAACATACATCCTGAAATGATAAAGTTCTCATGGCGGGGAGTTTGTCAGGAATACAATTTGCTGCAGGAACTTTTGCTACTTTGCAGGAACATATGCGAAAACATTTGCAGGAGCAAATGTTTGCCCCTTCCTTGCCATTTTCAAAAGCGTCGGGGCAGGATGAATTTTTTTACGGAGCAAATTTTATTTCTGACATCATCTCCCCGCCGTTGCACCTCCACGCCCCTGCACCCACAGCTTTTGTCATTCATGGAGCTTCTTACTTTTTTACTTTTACTCTTTACTAAGCTTTTTACTTTCTCACAATGTGAATTTTATCAGCACATCGTGAAGTAAAATTAGAGAAGTTTCCATCAGTCGCAAAAAACTGACTTTGTTTTGTTTTGCGGAGTCACACACTGAAAGAGAAATATCGTGAATCTCACATTCAGATCTGATTTCCAGTTGACATGAAGCAGAGACGACGATCCTGAAACAGATGATGATCATGGGCCTGAGTGGCGGGAAATGGGAAGGATGAGGATAGTGGATTGTAATCCTTGAAGAAGAAGACTGGATCGACGGCAAATTGAAACGTCATAAAAACAATCATTAATATCTCCAGATCCAAATTGTCACGAGAACTTGGAAATCTTCCCTTTTGGGCTTATCATCTTTGGGACAACTGTCCATAACAGCAAAATCCCATCCCACTGTAATCTTCAGCATTTGGCTCAACGGCTATCTACATGGTGTTCGAACAATCAAGCAACATAGATATTTGTTGTTTGTAAGGTAAAAAAGGAAGGATTCATGAGGCCTGTGCATCAATCACGCCTGAATGACTGCAGGACATTTGTTGCAACATGCAAGAACGGCTCCAGTTATTGTGCTTCGACCTCCAGGGATCCCACATCGAGAACTTTCTGTGAAACAGAACAATGACCTATGTTACGTGACTTTTCGGACATGTAGTCTTTTTAGCATCTTCGACCAAACAATTGGTCAGGAAAATTTATGGGAGTTTCCATCTCATCATTTTTCCGAATAATTGTTTTTTTTTTTACCAAAATTCTGGTCAGAGGCGGGAACGCTGAATACACATTGAAATTGAGTGATTGGAGGAATCTTTAAATCATCTCTGACCAGAATGTTATTTGGTCAGAAACTTTAGGGGGATTTATCTAGTCATTTTGGCACAAATAAATTTAAATTTTGGTCAAAAATCGGATCGCCAAATATCCAATCCCATCAGCCAAAAACCATGAAACCGAAGGGTAGAAGAGGAAGTTGGTGAATTCCTGCACTTCTTCCCCCACAGAGAAGAAATTCCAGAAAAGTCTCCATATGGATTCTCCAAATCAGCCTTTTCTTGGATCAAAGTCCAGGGATTTCTGTCCATATTTATCCACAATGTTGTTCTCCTGTTTCCTTGAAAAAATTACCCTTGTTCCTTGTTTCAAGTGGAAAAAAGGAATTGCCAGGTACATCAGGCTGCTGAACAAGCAAGACTGGAGACAATCCCATCAGCCCTGAGACATCCCATCAGGGCTGACGGGATTGTCTCCAGTCTTGCTTGTTCATCAGAACGTTCGCAGATGACAATCTTCAACACATCCTGCATGCCCAGAATCCGAATTTCTTCTGCAAGTTCTCCCTCTAACCTGAAAACATCAGGTTGGAAGTGATCACTTCTCATCCTTCAGCAAAACAAACTTCTCGAAAGCCGAATGCCTCAAGGACCCTCCTTCACTTACAATTTCGATGTTTCTCAGAGGGATTTCTCTAAACTGGTCCCGCTTCAGGAACACCCAATGCCAATGCTCAGCTCAATGTTCTATGAAACCACTCTATCCTTCATTGAGCTAGACCCTAGCCACCTAGTTAGTCACAGATCCGAATTTTTGCAGCATTATTCAATTTTTTCATCGCAAGTACAAACTCCAAAGCAAGTATTCCCAAGTTGCACTCGTCGTAAGTGTATTTTGCCTAAACAGACTTCTGGCATGGATGAGTACAGACTACACACAAGGATGATGCACCTCTGAAGGTAAAGGTTGGAAAATATGGCTTATTTTTCATTGCTGATTGATACTTCGGGACAGTTACTGAGATACTTCGGGACAGTTACTGAAAACCAGATTTGGTAAAATTCCCAATGTTTTGGGGGCTTTGTTAGAGACATTTTCTCAATATTGAGGCCGGAGAGACCTCCGATGCTTTTTTTAAAACCACCGGTGAAAGTTGCGGATATCCACGTTTTCGGGGGGAAGGGATCGAAAATATCCTCAACTATCTCCGGTGGTTTTGAAACAAGCAACAGAGATCTCTCCGGCCTAAGAGTGTTCTTTGTCTAAACTTCACTGATTTTTTCCATTGTTGTGAATGCTAAAAGTGAGGGAAAAGTATTGCTCAAGAACATTCTTTGATGCTGAGGCAGTTTCTGCAAAAAGGCCATTGGAAGTGTGCAAAGGTAGTTGTGCAAAAACAAAAACAAAATTTGAGTCATACCTTCTGTCTGACTCACAGCAATGCTATACAGTCTGACCAGTCTGACTCACACCCACTGAGGAAATTGGTTTGTTTTCGTTATTCGATGACAATTTCTCATGACTTGCAAAATATGAACACCTCCCAAGCATTAGATAACAATTCTGCAGTTTCGAACGCAGCGTCCTGAGTCAGCTGATTCATTGGCTTACTCAGATGAGTCATTTGTTTGAATCGGAGCGCTTTGTCTTTACAGCTCTCATTGGCTTACCAACATTTAACAGATTTCACCTGTTGAATATCGCAAAGTGTGGGAGTTCATTTTACTTTGTGTTTAAGTTTGGTTTTTGATACTCCAGCGCCTTGGTGCTCACTCTGTTGACGGTTTTTGCTGCTATTTTACTCTCTGTTGCGACCATGTTTTTGATTGGTACAGTGCCGGGAAAATTTATGGAACCACACATGCAAGTTAAATGCAGTTTCGGTAGTCAATGATATTTTTGATTCCGCGGCGAAAATTTAGCACCAAAGGTTTTCCTTTGCATTCCAAACAAATGAAGAAGAAAAAAATCGAAAGTGTTTTTTCTATAATATATGCAATAAAATTGTTGAAACAAAACTTCTGAAACAGATGTCACAACATGTTTATGTAATGCGACACTTTTTTCTTTGTGGAAAAAACGACGCAAGTAAAGGAAAGTTCGGAGGCAACACCATTTCTGCCATTTAATTTACGTTTGTGGCTCCATTAATTTTCCCGATGCTGTACACGATGTGCTGTTTGATAAATTGAACTTCCTCACCAGTTCGACGAGAGATGCTTCATTTGAACTTGTTTATTTATTAGTCAGGTTGACCCTCAGTGTTAAACATTGACGGCGTTTATCAAAACTGCTTGCTATTGTCTTCTTTCCTTCGTGGCAAGGTTGTCACAAGCTCTTCCTTGAGAAAATGGTTGGGCATCCAAAATCTGAGCACCCTAACTTTTAACTGAAAATTACTGGTAATTTAAAATCACATTGTGCATATCTGGCTTCTGCCACATCGATGTGGCAGAAGCCAGATGAGAGGATGTGGAAAAAGGTTTTACCTAAAGATCTCGTTCCACACCCTCTCTTTATTTGACCCACAGCTCTCATGGGCTGCCAAAGAGTAGTTTTTTTTCTCTGGCCTTCGGGATGGGTTTTCCTTCTCGAGCCATAAGATGAATTTCCCAGAAGATAAGACTTCCCAGAAGATTTTCTTCCAGCTCTTGGAAGGCTGCAAGGAAGTGGTTTTTATCTGGCCTGGCCAGTCGTGTCTTCAGCGTGTCTGATCAATACTGGTCCATATAAAAAATCTGGGGAACGAGCCTTTTATTTTGGCAGGTTAGAGCAGACATGGTCGACCATGTCGCAACGGAGGATATTGAATTGTGGAATCAAAAGATCATGAATCCATATTTTAACGATTGAGAGTTGGGCGAACAACAAAAATAGAAATTGTCACGTGTGGACAGTCACAGGGAAATCCATGCCACATATTTTGAACATCTTCCATTTTGCTTCGCACAAGGGCAAATTTTCCCTTCTGATAGACTTTTGACCTTTTGATTCCAACAGATTCAGCTATTTTCTTTCTCCCATATGTCAACAAACCCCAAAAATGAAAGGATCCCTGTGACAATTTAAAAAATGTTGTTGAGAACTGGCGAGTGAATGTTGCTTTGAAAGAAGTTGAAACGTTTCGAAAAGATGCACTTTCTTGCAGAAGCAGAGCAAAACTGCTGTGTTGCGGTCTGCGTTTTCTTCGCACATTTCGTGTCGAGTCACCAGGCTTCGTCCTATTGGCGGAAAACTTCCAATTTCGTTAGTAATTTTCTATGCGCCATTTTTCTGTGCTCCAGCCAACCTATGGAGTTAGACTAAAAAGGTGATCATAATTGAAAATTTTTGCTGAGAGAGACTGAAAGGCTTTCGCTCCAGGTCACCAAACATTGTTCAGAATCCTTCGGATCTTATCAAAAGTCCTCGAACATAGGCGATATTTTAAAGTACTGGTTGACACGGGGGCCATCTTATTTCAACAGGGCTTGGTGCAACTTCACACCTCACACGAGTGTCATGATATTTTGCAGCGCATACTGCCATTGATTCTAAATGACGCCTGAGTTAATAATGAACTCCTATGCATGTCCTGTGTTCGAAGACTTTTGAATTTCATTCACCAATCCTTTATTTGTTCCATTGGCTACAGATAAGGATCTCCTCTGTTTTGTCTGGAAGTTCCGGCAGGTTTTGTTGAGTTTGTTAGCTAACTAGAAATAGGTACTTCAACGGCCAGGATGATGACCTCCAAATGTGAATGGTTCTCCATTGTAGCTGTGCTGTTTGACGCCGTCAGTTGTAAGTTTTCACAATTTTATTTGGTATCTGATTGATTTTGGTTAGTTGTGCGAGATGAGATGGATAGAGTTGCCCTGTCCCTTAGATAGAAATGGCGTAGGTTGTTTTCAGTTTGTTCGGTTGTTTTTCTGTAGATCCCCCACCGAAAAGCCGTTAACGAATTCAGAGCTGTGTTTTAGCCCTAATCTTTTTGTGGTCAGTGCATGTGAAATGGCTAAGGTACCTTTTATCATTTTCTGAGTTCTTTCTTTTCTGCTTTGCTTTTCTCTTCCGCTTTGCTGGAGTTCTGATGAGTTTTTCTTTCTTGACGGTGACTCCTTCCAGTCGATATTTTCACGCGGCTTCCATAATAACAATGCTTGCGTTTTTCGAGACCATCTGGAGGCAAACATCTCCACACCACTCCATAAACTTCATCTGAGCACTGATTTTCTGTTTTCTGTAACCGTTTCTGTAACCGTTCCCGGGTAGCAGAGGAACGTGGCAGGAACGTTCCGCCGGAACATGGCAAACACTTGTCTGTGCCAGGTGGCTGCCATTTGGATATGGTCGGTGTGGCACCACGATGCTGGCCACTATGGCAGGGACATGGCGTTCCCCCATGGCAGCGATGTGTTTCTCCACCGTGGCAGGAACGTAGCATACCACCGTGACAGGAACGTGATTGCCACGGTGGTTTGTCTCATTCCACGGTGGAAAATAGCATTCCCGCCACGGGAGCATTCCATGTCCCCCCCACGGTGGAAAAACACATCGCTGTCCCTGCAGAAGGCCACATTCCTGCCATAGTGGCCACCACCGTGGCGCCACACCGATCATATCCAACTGGCAGCCACGTGTCACAGCCAACTGTTTGCATGTTCCGGCGGAACGTTCCTGCCACGTTTCTCTGCTACCCGGGTTCTTAAACTTCATCTTAATTTTAAGGGGCATTAATTTGCAATGATTTTGCCTGCCATTTTATATTGCTTTATACGTATTGCTCTTCATGCAGTGATCGCAGCGCAAGAATATGCAAAGTACTATGCTGCCCTAGAACAGAATAAGTACATCCTATTTACTGAGAAGAAGAATTTTGCAGATGCGAGCAAACAGTGCCAGGAGATCGGAGCCGAGTTGGCATTCTCCAATTTACCAGGAGAGACAAACATCATCTTGGCATTGATGCAAGTTGGACGTAAGTTTTATAAGACATCAAACCCAGACCGGAAGACTAAAAAATCCATCTCCTCTGATGCGCGGTCAAACCGTATTGGTTATGCGCCGTGTGTGGTCCCCGTTCTTATTGTACGTGGGGTGTCCCATAAGTTCGCGGCCCGAACCAGATGAAATTATTTTTTGAGAAATTACCTGAGTAGTTATTGCAATCGCTGAGAGCCTCTTTTCTGCTTCGGTTGAAAACTGATTTTCTGAGTCCTGCACAGGTTGATGATTTAGGAGTGTTGCGAGTTCTGTGAATCCGTAAGATGGCCATAAAATTGAATTCTGCGCTTCAAGAAAAAGCAGTCTCAGCAATGTCGGTTGTCGATGAAAGAAGAACTGCGTTGTTGAATCAACACATCCTGTGTTTCACAAATCCAACATACCTAACCTAACCTAACACGAGCAAACTTATCTAGTGTCATCAAATCCAGCCGCTGTATCTGTGGAAGCAGATGGGAATGGGGAAATTAGCTTTTGGAGGAATGTTTCATCAGTTCCCGGCCAAGGGAACAGGTCAGGTCTTCTCGTATTAGTTGGTTTCGATAATTTTGACCACGGCCTGCTGGGTTTTGTTGCCACGTGACTTCCCTTTTCTTTGATTGTGTGGCATTTATGTGCATGGACCAAACTCTCTGTGGGTACTCTCCACGATCTTGCCAAGATCTTGCCATGTGTCAGTTGGCTCAATTCCGTAAAGAATCTCGATCGCTTCTTTTCTCCCTCATATTTTTGAAAAAACGCACAGAGTATTTTAAGAGTCTCTTGATAAGCACCGGCATGTGCATTAGAGCTTCAAGACAATGTTGGATGAATAGATCATGTCCCTCTAAATTCTAACGCATTTTGCTTACACTAGAGACGGATTCTAACTATTTATTGGTTTACAAATTATTCAATACTGTAGGGGGCTTCGTCCTTGTGGCCTGCTTTATTTTTACCGGTTGTTCTTCTGATTATGCTGATCGATGTCTGGAGGTGGTTGCCACGTTTAGAAAAACTTGCTACTCTTAGGTGGGCCCTGTATTCTGCACGAGTTTTTGTCGTTTCCCATTGTCCAAGGAGAAATTTCCCACTACATTTTCCAACTCTTCGTACTTCCCGATTCCCGTGCTTCTCTCTTCCCCTCTACTTATCATTCTCCCACCGTTCTCTCGCCGTCACACAATCTCCCCTCTCTCCCTGCCATCCATCCCCTCTCCATCCTTCCCATTGTCTCTCAACTCACACTCTTCCTCCCTGCCATCTCTGCCCTAATTTCTACTGCCTTCTTTCTTCCCCCTCCCTGCCTTTCTCTCCTCTCTCACTCTCAGACCCTCCTCTCCGTTTCCTCCCTCTCTCTTCTGTCTGCGAAGTGCAATCTCTCTCCCCTCTCCATCTCCCTTTTCCACCTCTCTCCCTCTCCCCCTCTCTCTCACTCTCTCTCTTTCACTGTCTCTCTCACTGCAATCTCTCTTGCCATAGATTAACATGAAATTCATGTATGTAGATTAAAATTCATTTGATAATAGATTTATGAAAAATGAGTTTTTTTAATTTTACAATGCTCAAATTTTTCAAAATTTCCGCACTGAAATAATTCAATTTCAAATTTCAATAAAATAATTTTTCTTTACATTGAATGAATTGGATTGAATTTGAATATGTGGCATGCATTTGAAAGAACAAAGCGAATTGCAGCGCTGATTGTTTGTCAAGGGCAAAGATATGTTTTACACAATCGCACGTTATCCCCTGGCTTATTTTTTGATTATGCAATACGCATTTAAATGAATGAAGCTAATTGCAGCGCAGATTGTTTGCTAGGGGCATCGAATGGAGAAATACAGAACATGTGGAATATCCGGAATAATGTTTATTTGAATAACAATGATGGTAATAAAATGTAGAAAACCGATTTCACAATTTTATTAACAGACAATTGCAGTCGAAGCAAATTCTAGCTGTTAGAATATGCTTCTACTGAAATTGTTAACATTCGTACAATAAGCGAACAGGTATGTTCCAATAATTTATGCAATGCATGCATTATCGATTCTAGAGGGGGCTCTCAGGGGTGGATCCAACCCCCCCGCAAAAATACGCGCCAATAAAAGGGAATCTCAAATTCTCAGACTTCACGAATTCAGAAATCACAAATTCTCAGACTTCACGGGTTCATCATACAATGTCGATGATATCACCGCCAATGCCGAAAAAATCTTGGAACAGCTCAGTGCATATGCAACCCCTGTTGCCAGTCTAAACTTTCAAGACCCTCAAGCATAACTGTATAGGTGCCTTTTTTGCCCCATCTCCGCGAATACAATCCTGATTTATTACAATCCTGATTGCCTTTGTGTTCAGCCACTGCGAAACTTGTGCTTCATCGTGTTTTTATTTCAATTCTTTGTTATCATTATACACGTAAACCGTGGTTCGTTGATGTCAAGTTCTTTGGCATCTACTGGGCCATTCTGAATACTCGGGCCATAGGAGATTTTTGTCAGACTTTTGAAGCACGGGGCAACGTTATTCCCCATCTAGTAAGCGCCGTTAAATGCATTCCTTCATGTACCTAATGTGTTTTGCGGCGCAAGCGAAATGGGGAATTACATTGCCCCGTGCTTTCAAAAGCCTGAAAAATTCTCCTATGGCCCGGGTATTCTGAATGGCTCCGTATAATTCCCTCCATTCTCTTTACACATTCGTCATTACACAACGACGCTTGCAGGTGTTCAGGATGTTTGGGTTGGTGCGCCGAAGAAGCAGCAGGACTCTGGTCCTTTTTTTCGCAGTTCCATCCGCGATTCGCTCCAAATCCATCTCAGCGTTCCTGATGTGATGCCGAACGGGGTTTCAGCCTGCTACAAATACAATCACTTTTTCGGTTTGATATGGTGGTTTCATAACTGCGGTGAATTGAATGAATTTATCTGCGAAATAACGTGTAAGTGGACCTGATAATTGGAATTCCCAGGAGCTGATTATGCTTAATTTTAAATCTATTCATTCCAAATACAAGATTTGTGGAATTGGCTCCGAGTGAAAACAGAAACAAAGAGTTAAAAACTGAGTTAGTTAAAAACAGAGATCCAGCGAGTTTAAACTAGTTAGTTCTTCCATAACTAGTTTTAACATTGCTTAACTCAGGTTTAGTGTTGAAACCAGGGTTAAATCTCAACTTTATTTGGAAGTATTGGGCATTAGACGAATATAATTTTGTGTGACGTTATTACCCGGGGTAAAAAACCGCATTGCTGCTTGGGTTCATGATGCTCAGCCACAAAGATCACACATTTGGATGAGTGAGACATGAGCTCTCCTCCAAAATGCACTATTGATACGAGTGAATATCTTTCTTCGCAGTGGTGTAATGGTAAAATTTGCCCAGACCATACTCTACCCATACACTCAATGGGTATAAAATTGGCCAGCCGATACACCCAATGGAAAAGCATTGGGCAATTATCTCTTTAGGCAATGCTGTGACTGCCGAAATTTTTCGTAGACCATATTCCGTATGGGGCCGTATGGCCGCCATTACTGTTTCTTCGAATGCCGTTTCAGTTTTTTTGCCTTATTGTCTGCAAGCTTCAATCCTGAGAGAGTTTCTGATTTACCCATCGGTTTTTTCCTTTTTCTTTTCAGCTGAAACGGCTCAGAACGAAGTGGCTCATCAGGGACAGACGAAAAGAAAATAGTTGTCTGATCATTTCGAATTGGCTTTTTTGTGATAGTTATTTATTAAAAAATATTTGACATGGATGAATTGACCTTCAAAAATCTCCATGAATTTTAGTTTGTTTATAAGTAATTTGTCTTGGAATGTATTCGCAGAAATCCCATTAGGTCGACCAGATGGAAAATTGTCAGACTGTTCTGAGAAAATCAGGAATTTTTTGTGAGGAGGAAATTCTCACGCGAAAAATTCTCTCTGAACCCCAATTTCGGGTTGTGCCCATTTTGGGTTGCCTGTGTTGATTGAATTATTGTCACACGACAGAACTCAATTTTGGCGTATTTCACATGTTCAACGGAACGAAAAATATTGCACGATCAAGTGCGCTCGGACATTCGATTCCCCTTCGTCGGACCCCACATTTCAGAGACATTCGGTCGTATGCACCAAAGCCACTAACTCCATCCCTAACCCTAAGCTTGAAAAAAAAAGTCAATTCCATGTGCAAAAGCACCTTTCTCAGCGATGAAAAAGGAATACTAAGGCCGGAGAAATCTCCGATGCTTTTTTTAAAACCACCGGTGAAAGTTGTGGATATCCACGTTTTCGGGGGGAAGGGATCGATAATATTCTCAACTATCTCCGGTGGTTTTGAAACAAGCAACAGAGGACATTCTGGCCTCCGCCCTGTTATATACGTACATTGAAATCAAATTTTGCAACCGATTTGTAAACATAAAAATTTTATGTGCAGAAGTCTATTGGAAAATTTGATTTCAATGTACGTATATAATATAACAGGCCGGAGGCCAGAATGTCCTCTGTTGCTTGTTTCAAAACCACCGGAGATAGTTGAGAATATTATCGATCCCTTCCCCCCGAAAACGTGGATATCCACAACTTTCACCGGTGGTTTTAAAAAAAGCATCGGAGATTTCTCCGGCCTTAGTATTCCTTTTTCATCGCTGAGAAAGGTGCTTTTGCACATGGAATTGACTTTTTTTTCAAGCTTAGGGTTAGGGATGGAGTTAGTGGCTTTGGTGCATACGACCGAATGTCTCTTATAACTAATGGCAGACAAATGACCAGTTTTGAAGTTTGGAGAGCCATTTCTCCAAAATCGGGGGTCGGAGCAATTTTTCACGGAACATTTTTCTTCAGTTGTCCGTGGCAAACATGTTCCCCCATGGGCGCAACGCGAGAATTCAATCTGCCCCACAAGGGCGCACCCAAAGAGGCTCGTTTTGGGAATTGCCAAGGGTCGTTTCTCCGAATTGGTGACTCGGACCGATTTTTGTCAATGAATCTTGTCTTTCGCGGAAAACACTCTCCGAAAATAAGATATGCCACAATTTAATCAATCCCCACCGGGCATGCAAAGCGAGCAAATTTTGAGGATTTTTGGGTGCCCAAATATCTCTGACCTTGGCTCTAAAGAATGAGCCTTGTGATGCCGGCGTGCTGGCGAGAAATTTTTAAAGCTACCTGGTGCAATGCAAGACTTCCGCCATGCTTCCTCCATAAATAGCAGAAGAGCGATGAATTTGCCAAAATCGGAGCAACTCGCGTGCGCTGGGTAAACGATTGGCCCCCTTCCCTTGAAAGTTGAAAGCAAATGAAGAAAGGAATAGGTACACAACGGATCCACGAGGAGAATCGAACTGAAAATTCTTCGTATCCCTCCATTCAAGTATACAGCAGAACTTTAATTTCTCTACCGAATTGAAAGTTTTAGACTGATTCAACATTGTTGCAGGAATTATGCTTTCCCTCTAAGCACGCTTGGGAGAATTCTCAGCTTCTATCTTCAGGTGATGGGATGGGGTATAAAGAATGCAGAACTTCAACTTCAATCTTAAAACGCTTAGAAAATAACAGTTT
>JASGXE010010492.1:0-16405 GCA_030068105.1 Sinentomon sp. SZTP_YWyxl | reverse complement strand
TTTTATCTTATTTGTTGTCTACCAACGTTGACGTTTACTCCTTATACAAACCGGCGTTTGATCTTCATATGCTTGGACGTCTTCCAAGGAATTCCTTCAATTCGCCTTGGTGCTTCGTAGAGCAGCTCCAGGCACTATCGGCAGCATCTCTAATAGAATTCGGGCCCGTGTCACAGACTGAGAGATGATTGCATCACCAAAACACGATCAATTCAAAGAACTGCATGACCTGGTCAGAGAGTGTGTCAATCAGTTGTTCACGAAAATGAAGTTGGCTTTAATTAAGGTGCCTAGTTGATTCACATTATTATGCAAACAAAGCAAAATCTGCCGATGTCTGCTGCTGCAAAAGTCATCCATCAAACATATAAGTCCAAAAACAAATTACGAGGGGTTATGAAAAAGTTCGTAGAAACCCACAATAATGTGGTGCAGACCTGTAATGCAAGCCATATTTTTTGTGCTTTCTTCGCATATTCTCCCTGAATTGTGATATACCTACATAGTGGCTCGCTTCTCCAACTTAGGTATTCCTTCCTGGAAGAAGAGAACTGGTTGCCCTCCAGTCATTCCTGGTCTGTCACCATCACATTTCTACATTGCTCCAATTTTTTGCACACGAGGGAATTTCTTCAGATTTAAAAACAAATGAGAGTTGCTTAGAGTCAGGTGCAGGGAATTGGTAGGGTGGTTCACCATTCGTAAAAGCTTCGGTTTTGATAAGCAGCCACCTTACCAGTTCACCAACATGCAGTTGTGTTGTCTTGATGGAAGGTGGTTCCTTTTTGGATTATTTCCTGGCATTTGGCCTTGACCTCAGAACCTCAACTTGTGTTTAAAATCAGCGTAGTGTTGGCCTCTCCCGATAAATCAACATTTTCCTGGCAAATTCACGGATTCGGGAAATGTTCCAGGCAATCAAAGCTGTTTTTGGCCTGCCACTCCAATGGCCGTCTTCGCAGGAAACGCTGTCCTTCCTGGCTTTCACAAAACATGCAGCCACAGGCCACAGTTGAATTCAGAGCGGCAGGCTATGGTGCTGCCCACAACTCACCATAGAATACAGAAAGCATGAGAAGATACCAGATTACAACCGCACCGTACCTCATTTTTCTCCAACCACAATTCAATCGTCGAACCGGCATGGACACCAAGTACACTGATTTTAATCAAAACAAACCAAAAGTCAGTGTGGTCAATAGCAAAAGACAGTGGTTTAACGTGGCAGAAACATGCCCGGATACTCTCCACTTAAGGGTACATTTTGATAACTTTCTAATTCCCCCTCGTATTTTTTTGGGGGTTTACAGCATCTCATGAAAGGGGAAGTGTCGCTTTTACGAATGCACAAATTGTTCAACCATTGCTGCAAAACACCTGTTCCACGCAATAAATTTTCGAGAATACGAAACATTATCCCCGGGGAGATTTGGTTGAGATCTCACTTATCCTGCGGCATAAATTGTGTCCTTGCTCGATTGTTGTAGAAAATAGTGAGGTTGGGTCATAGTTTATGCCACAGTTTTTGTAAGACCTCAGCCAAATCTCCTCGGGGTATATGAGTGGCAACTGCTGCAGGATCGAAATGTTTCCACTTAATCTCCTCTTGGCCAACTCGACGAGTCTTCAAGGAAACAGCTTTTCTTGTTTTAATTTGTAATCTTTTGGCGCTTAGCCAGCAGTTTTCCGATGAACGCAATTCTCTTGTTGTTAATTATTGCAGCTCCTCACACGTGTTTGCGAATACGGAGGTCGCGAAGGCCATGAACTGGTGTCAGATTCAGTGGCCTCAGTCCGTCTTCGCCTGGCAGAACCAGTCAGGTTCAAGTTGCTGG
Organism: Sinentomon sp. SZTP_YWyxl; assembly: GCA_030068105.1. Lineage (NCBI taxonomy): Eukaryota > Metazoa > Arthropoda > Protura > Sinentomata > Sinentomidae > Sinentomon > Sinentomon sp. SZTP_YWyxl. The sequence continues at coordinate 14,570 of JASGXE010010492.1, read as the reverse complement.
TCGGGATGCTGCGTAGTTCTCTGAATGGACGACTCCAGCTTGCGATACTTCGGTTCTTCAACACCTTCATGGAGAGCTGTTTCAGCGTCAGGGAGAGAATTTTTGTGCAGGGAGAGTTGGAGCAAGCTGGTTTCGATTGGGAGGAGTTAAATAAGGTACAGGAACAACTCGCATTGTCTTTTTTGACTTGTGAATCATTAGCCATCGAGTTCCTTTTGCCAGCATCTCCAACCGTGATTGTCTTTAAACTAAATTTCAGGCAAGCTTGCTAAACTAAGACTTACACCGAACTTAAACCAAATTTCCTAATAAAATAATTTCAACAGATATCACCCTCCAGAAGGTAGGTACAGCACTCCTCAACACTTTCCCAACATTTATTCCAAGAGCATCGTCCTCAGCTTTTGCCAATACCTCCTTCAGGTCACAAAGTCAAAAGCAATTTCCTAATCATCTGATGATTGAAATCATTGAAATAATCTAAACACCATTCAAAGGATGATGCGGCGAAAACATGTGACGCAAAGCAATCAAGCTGATCTGGTTAGTAAGAGAGTGACACCTAGTCTAGCCGACAAATAGTGGTAAATTCCCAGGCGTAATTTGTCAATAATTCCATTGAACCATCCCATCTCACTTCCAACTTGACACCAAGATCCTGTCACCCAACTTCCAGGTTTCATTTCTCAAAAACTATGAGAGCTCACCAACTATATTCTATAGCGACGTTGCACTTATGGAACACATAGCAGAGCCATTGTTTAAAAATTTTACTGCATCTTATTCCTGACCGGATCCAAATTCTTATTCCGATAGCTAGCCATTATCTTGTTCTCGGACTCTGTTATGCAGGGTTCCCACTCGAAATAAGAATAATTTTTCCAGGACATTTCCAGGACATTGAGCTCCAGGTGCGGGAGGCGGCAGCCCCAGTTGAGGGGGTCTGAGGGGCAGGAGCCCCCCAGCGGGGGTCCAGGCGGCAGAGGTCCCGGCAGGGCAAAAGCTGAAGCCTTTTGACAAATTTGGGTTCTCCTGGCATTTTCAGACGTTAAAAGACACATTTTCTTCTGAATGTGGTCATGTCTGCCAGCGACATTCTTGGTAGGTTTATCAAATTGACAAATAGGCTACGCCCACGATATACCTACGTAGTTAACGTTTGTCATTGTCCTGATTGTTCTGACTCAGCACCTAGATGCTAAATGGAGAGAAAAGTTACAGAATATACCTAGAAGCTTATTCTCATTCTAACAAACAGGCACACCTCTGTCATTAATTCAAGGCCTGCCACCCTAAATATTTTTATGGAGGCTTCACTTGGTTCCATAGTGTTTGGATCAGAATTTCGTCATTTCCACAACAATAGTTCATTTCCACCAGAAAAAGATTCAGGACTCTCCAGGACAGACATGTCAAAATCCAGGACAAAATAAAAATCCAGGACATTTCAGGACGAGTGGGAACCCTGTATTTGTCTCTGTATTATCAACAACAATTTCAATAGGTATCTCCTCAGCTGAATGGCCACACGGATTCAATCAGAGCTGAACTTCGAAGGTGGGAGCGTAACTACGTTGACGTCAGTGCCATAGTGGAGAAGTACCTGGTCTGGAAACAGCAGAACTCAAGGCTCAAGGACGAAGTGGTCACACTGAAGGAAAAAATAGAGGTAAGAAAACGATTCTCTACTGGGAGTAGAGCCCACATGAAATGATGGAAAGTGTTCCGTGCTGAACTTTGCTGATGCCCTCAAGTGTAAACATGGAAACAACCACTACCTTATGAAGCAGGTTATGCATGGGCATGGCCTCAAGCTTTGTTTTTCTGTTCTCATCTTGACCTGGACGCTGTTCAAATGTGCGCATTAAATCTGTGTGAAGTATGAGGAACCATGAAACCAAACTCACATCCAATGGTTCTTCGTTTCTGGAGCTGACTTCATCACGAAGCGAGTGACCTTGAATGCAATGTTTAGGGCTTTTCCAGGCCTGGCTTCTGAGTATCCTGGAGTTGGTATTTTAAAACTTAGATTTACAACTAAAATAGGTAAACGTTGCCAAAAGACAGACAAACAACCAACTTGGATTCTCACGAACTAGACTGGCATCAGTGGCATTCGGCATCAAACGATTGAACATTCCAATGATTTCAGAGCAAAATTGATTGGACCATGACGTTGGAATGATGGCATTTGTTTGCAGTACCAAGTGGATTGTTTGAGGTTGCTGGGATGCTGGCTAGAAATTGCTGCATGAGAGTGGTAAGACAACTCCACATTTGTGGGCCAAATTTCTTCATAATCAAAATGTATTCAAACTGTGTGATTAACCATGCCATTTCGTCGTTTTATCCAGGCTCTCGAAAACGAGAGAGTGGGACGCCAGGATTTGGAAAAGGTGCTCAAGCAGCGTTGTTCATCACTCGAGAAACAGATGTACATCATGCAACAGCTGTTGGTAGGTAAAAACGACATCGATCAAAACCAGAAGATCAACCAGGAAAACAACAACTGCCAGGACAGGAATAGATCTGCATATTCCGATAACGGACTAAAGGGTCACGAATCTTCGGCTGTGAAAAGCGATGCCCTGTTGTCAAACCAGAAATCGCCACGACGTGAGACTTCCACGGCACCTGCAAAAGACCAAACACCTCCAGCTTATGTCTATCCTGGTGATATAAGACGAGCTGGTGACCTGCTTGAGGACAGTGACCGTCATAGCGATGAGCTGGAAGTGGATTTGCCAACAATTGAAGAGGTGGTCGCGGAACTTCAAGGCATAGCATTGGAGGTGGAAAGGAATGACTTAAAGAAGGCAACACAGGCCAAGGACAGTGGCTCCAATAAGGATGCCAATTACAATCACTTCAACAAGCTGAACAGCAGGTTAGCATGAGATGCAAGATTCTCAAATATTAATGCTGACAAATATGATTTTCATAAAATTTGCTTCGTGTAAAAAAATTGCAACAGCTGTCAACACAAAATTTGAAGTTCAAAATGAAACCAGGTGTCAACACTTCAAACCTGACAATTTGTTTGGTGAAATTGCATTTGGAAAAAATTGCTAACCACCCACAACTATCAACTAAAATCCAGAATAACAATTCAGTGAATGTAAATAATTTGTTTGCTTTGGTGTCAACAAGTCAACAATAAATGACAATGCTATGCATGCATCATTTCAAGGTTACTCATAAAATTCGTTAAGAGCAATCATTTTTTATTTTAGACCTCACGTGGACCAGTTCCTCACAGAAGGATACACTGTCCCACATAAAAAAAAAATCAAATACCTTAACCCCTGTTGCATGCTGCCAAACCTTATGATACCATCAACCTGTTCCTCCAATGTCTGGTAAGAACCTGCGTCTGGCACAAATAGCTGCGAGCACTGCCGGAATACTCTTCCAAAGATTGGCAAATTGAAAATTTTTAAAACGAGATTGTTTGCTTCCTTCAGGCCAGCGGTCGGCAACCTTTTGATTCAGACTGACCCCATAACCGCGAAACCCCTTAGCTGCGGACCATCCACCCTCCAAAAGTCGTGAAAAATGATCTCAAGGGGGAAAATCTGCAATGCCCGTGCGTCATGGCCAACCATAACTGCCAGTTGCTTCTGACAACAGAGATGTGTATAAGCCGAGTAATTATTACAAAAATTAGGAGGTAATTCAATCATAGCCATCCAATCAATGTGTGGGAGTGGGAGGGTTCGCACCTTGTTTCGCCTGCATGGCACATCGTCCCCGAGCGAACTGTTTGGGACATTTTTTATTGAAAGACAAAGGCCCTTCACGGACCCCCCGGCCTTTTCCCGTGGACCCCTTGGGGTCCGCGGACCCCAGGTTGCCGACCGCTGCTTCAGGCAATCAGATAAAAATTCATGCTGTGGTCGTTCCAACAAGAGTCTGGATAATGTGCGAAGACTTTGAAAATCATTCAACCTCAAAACACCGGCATATGCGAATTCAACATCTCTAAACAGTTGACTGATGTGTATTTTGCAGAACGAATCACTTGCCGTTAACAAATGGCTTCGATCGAGATCGGATCATTCCGAAGCACCTTCCACAACCTCCAGCCAAGCCGAGGAAGGCAGAGAGGCCAATCAGACTGACTGAGAAGGACAAAAGGCAGGCCTCGGCATTCATGGAGCCTGAATCCACATTCGCAAGCAGCATTCCTGACGACGAGTCAGAAGTGAGACACTTTTTTTCATTTCCAGATAGGTGCAACAAATTGATATTGATTGGACATTTTAGATTAATCACATCAGTAATTCCATCCAATTTAACCAGATGCAGAGTTGGCCAACCACCACCATATCCAAGAGATGACGAAGCCAGTGTTCATCATCACCTTTGTAACTGCGGGGTCAGGTGGCTCACATTGATCAGATTCTTTGAATTTTCCAATTTTCCCTGACTTTCCAGTGAGAAAATATCTGACAACTTCAGTTTTCCCGATTCTGGGGACAACCTGAATGGTAAAATTCCTCTTTCAGTAATTCTTTAACAATCAGTAATTGAAACCCCAGGCGCAACGGAAACAATGAAATGTTTTATTTTCCATCCAGGAGGCCATCTTGGAACGTCATCTTGGATCAGCATATGCAAGCTCAGAATCAATAACCCCCTTTGCATTCATGCAACAAAACCAGGTTCGTTCCGACAAAACCAGGTGGGGAATGAACAACATGTTGAATAAAACTGTCGAAAAGAATTCTGCTGGAACATTACGGAGAAGTGAAACATTCATGGGTGCTTTCAGCACAAGAACAGATACCAAACACGAAGAGCGGGTCAAGGGGGAAGTCACCAGAAGAAAGAGCCCAAGGTCAAGGGGTGAGAAGCGAGGTAGAAGCTGTGACCGAATTATTAATGAGGAGTGGGATGAAGTAGACGGCGGAAGTTTTCCGATGCCACCATCGGTTCGAATGCCACCGGAAGGCAAAGAACCATCGCTTCAAGGTCACCTCAGAAGACCCGAAAGCTCTTCACCAGTAAGTGTTTCATGGATGTTTTAACATTATATAGACACCTACACTCCACCCACCCTTTCAAGTAAACTCTCCCACCGTAGAGATTCTCAGAATAAACCTTGAATGCAATGCGTAAACAACTTCCGGAATTCGGAGAAATTTTTGATCTTTAAAAAAAAATTAGAAATTTTTCAGAAATTCTGCACCCATTTTGACATCAGATGTGTGGGTACATGTCAAACAAACCTCTTTTAGAGAGGCAGTCACATTGCTTCAACTGCTGTTTTCAGAGCCTGTGTAATATTTTAATTTTTGTGCAATGTCACCCATGACCGATTGTAGCAAGGCAAAATTGCTTTTTGTCTGCACATGCATTTGTGCAAAATGCATTTTGTGCATGTTGCGATAACAAGTCATTTCGACCCACTTTCTCGGGCTGTTTCCAATCACCGTAAGAAAGTATAACGGCCGTATTCCCCACTGCAACTTAGTCTCAAGTTCAACTCAACAATAGCCGCACAGAAATAAAATTTTCGCAACACAAACATTATATCCATTGAGTTGGCTATTGGGTTGAATCTGAGCATGAGTTACAATGGGGAATATGACCGTAAAACTCACAGAAGCCTCATGAGTTTTAGATCTCTTTTAGAGTAATTTTATTGAAAACAAGCCGAGGAAGTGGGCTGGAATGTTTAAAAATCGACTTAAAAGCAAATAGGAGTCATGAATCATGATGAATCATCACTCTATAGGCTTCAGAAGAGGAGATGAGATCTTTGTTTGGTAAATTTTGTAAACTGCTTCAGGAGGGTCCTCTTCAAAGCAGGTTTTGCTGGAACCATTTCTGTTAGGACATTTTTAGTTTACGACTTTATGTGTGCCTGTGGCTTTGTGTTTCAGATAAGTCCAAAATACAAGCACGACAAGTACGGAAATCGGCTTGTGACGTCCTCAGGATATCCCTTCAAAAGCAAAAGCATGGACCACTTAGACGAACTTGGACGCGGCACCTGGTCAGATATCGGCAAGGACAGTGTCCGAGATGAGAACACAAGAGACCACAGAGATTACCAAAATGCAAATGTCGGATACAGCCCTTACATCAATAGGTGGTTGTTTGGAAAGGGTCCGAAAGATGGTTTCAGCCAGAAATGGAAACCAAACAGGCAAGTGACATTTTTTTACGGTAAGAGTCCATTCGTGGCTGCTTTTTTGTTCATCAATTGACATAAATGAAATTTGGCACACACTTGAAGGTTGAATTGATGTGACTGCAAAATTTCATTTGTCTGCTGCGATTGCTATTGCTAGAGCACATTGAAAATGGTGAAAAGGAATTGGCACCGCCAAAACGAAATCAGCCATTTCAACCATCTTTTGTGATTTCTTTATCATTTCAGTCAATTAAAAGGCAATTCCAGCTATTGTGAATGGGCGATTTTCCACGAAATATGAAAATTTCCACGAATTTCATTGATTTCCACGAAATACCTCTTTTTCTTACGTTTTTATGCGAAAACGTCATGTTTTTCCTTATTTTTTAAGTGGTAAGCACATTGCGCAAAAACATTTGAAAGACTGAGCTTCCTGTTGCTCTTTTCTCAGTCTCCCAATCAGTGTGTTTGCATCATTTTTCTGATGTATTTGTTCCTGTGAAATTCAAAGTGGTCACATTGTAAAAATTACTGAAAAAGTGAAAATGCATTTTTGACAGGTTCTTGCATTTTTATTTCCACCGCCAAATAACCAAATTTTTAGACTTTTGAGCAAAATTTTCCAAAAATTACCACCATTTTCAGCATGCTCCAGCTATTGCTATAGGAGTAGTTATTTGCACAGCAATTTCCATAACTTGAAAAGCAGCATTGTGCAGCTGTAGTTCGCCTGCAATTCAAGTCCAAAATGATCGCTCCAAGGCTCATTGTTCAGAAATGTCTCTCAAAATCACTTGAGCCGGTTTTTTTTTTCAAATTTTGGTCACATTGGTGCTCCGGACCTTTTTCGACACTTGCGTAGCGAAAAAAGGAAAGAATTTTCGATGGTTTTGACCATCGGCTACTAACTGAGGCTATAAGCAAAACATCAAAAATCGGGCACTATCGGCAAATTCTGCAGACTTTTTGAACAAGTGTGCCAAATTTCATCACTCTGGGATGTTTTTGGCTGAGAAAAAAAGCAAAGAAGGGAACGACGCAGCAAAAAGTGAAGTGCCAGGAAAGGGCTTCGAAATTTAACTTAATCTTCAGCTCACAATGGTGGAGATTGCGGCAAATCTCAATGGAAATGGGTCCAGTCAAATACCCGAACTTTTGAACCTTCCAGGTGGAATTTCTGAATGCGGTTTGAAGTTCTGGATTAAGAGAGGAGCAAATTGCCAGAAAATACCCAAATTAATTTTTTTTATTTGAAAATTTCACCTTTTCGAAGGTAATTCCCAAATGTCTCAATTTTACTGTCCCTGGTTTGAAGCACCAAGATACCAGATTATGATGGGCAGGGATTAGAGTTCCTGATGCCTTCACATTTTAGCCACATGTGCCAATAAATTTCGGCAGTTTTTATCCTTGCGCACTGCTCAGGCTTAATAAAAAGAGAATTCTATTAAGAACACAGCACCATTTGACAATGGAGCTCGTGAAAGCCCAATGGAAATGAAAGATCTTGTTTCCTTTTTGCCAGCTGCACACACGATGATGCGAGAGGCCATTTCTGGATTATTTTCTTTCTTTTTTTGCAGATTTGGTGGTTTCCCGAGTGGCAAAATCAGCAACTACGAAACAGAACTTAGCATAATCCCATTGAAAAAGGAGAGCAACATATCTGATGGTCCAGAAAAAACAAAGAACAACAGCTATCCAATGGGAAACCGGAACTCAACACCAATCGCGTGTTCACGGGTGCACCACCGGTTATGCAAAATGGAAGGGGTCCCGCAGCCCCTTTACGGCATGACGTGAACTACAATATACAACCGAAGGCAAATCCTCAGAGTGGCAAGAGAGGAAAGAACAACTTCAAGCAAATGCAGGATGACAAATACACGAGGCAAAAATATAACAAGACAAAGTATGCAATTGGCGGGAATGGGGGTGGGAAGGGATTCGACTTCCCACCCGATAACGAGAAAAGAAATGCAATGAGGGATGCAGCTGGGAAGAATAACTCGTCCATGTCGGTACCGATTTCCATTCCGACTCCAGACTACAACGGAAGTCTTTCCACTACCAGCAGTGTGTCAACTGTAATAAACCTGAACATGAATGGAAAGCTAATGGAACTTACTTCCGGCTTGTATTGAGTGGTTTCATTTGATACAAGTGCATTTTCAGCGACATTGTGAAGTTACTCCCAGCATGGGGCTTGAGAAGCCCATAAGTTTCACATTTACCGACTTCATGGTTTATGACAAAAATAGGCCGCACTGTGATGGCATGTGCAAAAGAGATTCTTCGTGCCACATGGCCTTCAGCCTTAAAAAATTCAGTTTGAATAAAAATAAATTAAAAAATGAAAAAGAAAAGTGTGACCAAACTAATGGTAGGTTTTTAAGGGGAGGGGAACCTTCGGATTGTCAAAAATGGCATTGGTGGGTTTAAAAAGGTGGGTTTATGCATGAAAATCTGCAAGTTCAAGTGGTGCAAACTGTTTTTTGAAATTCCATGTAGTTTAGAAGTTACGAACCTAAATGCAGAGGCATCTCAATGAATTTTATGATATTCCGTATATCAATCTTCAATTTACTCAGAAATAAGATTTTTTCATGTTCGGCAAACTTTTGAATGCTATATCTCAGCAAGGGAATAACACAGGAGGTTACAAATTCATGCTTGTGTAAAAAAGTAAAAAGCCAGGCCTACAGGACAAAAAATCGATCAACGCCTGTAGTATTTATTGGAAGTTTTACGGCAGCAGCATCACTCATATGCAAGGTAATAGAAACGTTAGTTATCGTCACTGGTAATAAATTCAGGCCTTCAGCCAAAGAGGGGACAACCCAAAAACACACGACAGCCTTGCAGAGGAAAATCTCTGTCAATTGCACCAAAGAGACCCATCACAATATTCACAAACTGTTCCTTCACTGTCATGTGGTATTCCTCTGCAAAGAATGCGCATCTCACCAAACCAATCAAACACTTCACCAAACTCTTGTATGAATTTCAATGTGGTGAAATATCTGCAATTCTAACTCTAAAATTAAAAATGCCCACAAAATGCCAAGACACCATCTGGTCCGACTCCACGATGAAACAAATTTATGCCACTGTGACCTTTGCAATGACAAATCTGGAACATTACCCGGCACTTCAGGACATACACAAACATTCGCTTTTCCAGCAGAACATTCCATTCCACATTTTCTCAAAGTGTGCAATGCAAATCTTGAGGATTGTGCAGAGCAACCTAACCAGCAGCAAAAATATTTTATGGAGCAGTTATTCTGCAAATGAAGGGGATAGGAGCTCCGTAAGTGAATTTAATAACAAAATCAAGCTGTTAATGAATGCATAAATAAATTTTTTATTTATCAAAAACGTTCGCCATTCATGTATTTTCAGTTCTGAACAAGCCCTCGTGATCACAGATTGGAAAGCCAGGAAGGAATCCGGCTGGCTTTTTGCCTCCACTGTTGTGATTTGGCACTTCAGTGGAGCAGCCGGATTTGCTATCTCTTTTTCGCAGCATCAACCTTATCGGTCCCCAATTCGCCACCACTCTCCGACTCGGAACCGCCGCTCATAACTTGAGAACGTGTCCGCCTCCGCCTTGGGCGGGTTGGACTCCCAGCTTCGCTACCCTCCCGTGGCTCTTGCTTCAAATACTGAGCCTTCTTGGAGTCCCAAAACATTTGCTGTCTCTGCGCAACCTCAGGATATCTGAAAAGAAAAAGCAATGAAAAATAATTGTCGACAAACCACAGCCAATTTTGTGAATACCAAGTTGAAGGTTTGGATGTTCTTTGACTGAGTAGCACGTCTGCAACTCTCAAAACATCATCATATCACTGATTACAAAATGTAAGCATTAGGTGAGTGAAAATACCGGACGGCAAATCCAAGAGCTGTTGGCAAAAAAAAATCAAAATTGTGGTAAGAACAAAGTGGAGTTTATGCCACCCTAAAAATATTAACTTTCATTTCGTGGACCTATTTGGTTCAAATCTGGTAGACTTTCTGCATCCCTGCGGGGCCTTGCAAATCTGTGCAAAATATCATCCGCACTCATTTGGATCTGGACTTATTTGTGGAAGAAGGAAAATCATATGAGCTAAAGTTGTGATGTGACAGATGAAGTCCAAACCAATCCTGGTTTTCTGACATCACTTTTGGGACCAAAAATCTTGAAAAAGTTAAGATGCTGCCAGATTTTTTTATTTTCATCCTGCTTTCTTGCTGCCATAGCAAAAGAAAACAAAAATAAAACCAGTGCATTTTAAAGGAAGGCAACCGATTCTTGAAAAGGATTCCCCATGTGCAAAATTTCATTCTGCTAGCCTCAAATACATGCGTGACAAGCGCATTTGTAAATGGAATGTTTACGTGACAAGCGCATTTGTAAATGGAATGTTTACGTGACAAGCGCATTTGTAAATGGAATGTTTACGTGACAAGCACATTTGTAAATGGAATGTTTACGTGACAAGCGCATTTGAAAATGGAATGTTTACGTGACAAGCGCATTTGAAAATGGAATGTTTACGTGACAAGCGCATTTGTAAATGGAATGTTTACGTGACAAGCGCATTTGTAAATGGAATGTTTACGTGACAAGCGCATTTGTAAATGGAATGTTTACGTGACAAGCGCATTTGAAAATGGAATGTTTGCACGACAAGCGTATTTGTAAATGGAATTTCGTTTTGAGAAGTGTCGCAACGACATTGTGCTTTGTGACAAAGTGGGCAAATCGGCGATGGCGAGCGTTTCCCAGGGCTGGGCTGCGAGGAAGCCGAGTCGCATCCTGCCCCTAGAAAAAAATATGCCTAAATAAAGCAAAAAACCAGAGATTCTGACCTCTTTGGAAATTCGCTATCTGTTTCCAAGAGGAATTCCCATCCCTTCCCTCTTCCTTTTCCAGGTCCCTCATATTTCAAAAGTGATACCTGATCAAGAATATCTTTAACATCTTCCGGAGGCAACTTCAGAGCAGTTGTGATGCCTCGACGGTCGACAATTCTCCTCTGATGGAACTGTAGCAACTGCAAACGTGCAAAAACAGAAAACTCTTTCACAAAATACGTGTGTGAGTAACTGAAGGAGTAAATCTGACAAAATCCGACCACAACCTCATTGGGACATGAGGTTGCCCATTCTTACACTGGCCTGGTCTTATTGAGAGATCAGTGATTCAGGGTTGCCACTCAAAACCCAAAGTAGAATCCCCTGGATTTTCCAGGTCCCTACCCCCAGTAGCTTTGCCAGGATTTCGAAATTGGGGGGTGTGAAATTGGAGATTTACAGGGGGACCTATCGACTAAGGATCTGGGCGCAGCCAAGGTAAACACGACAACTACGAAGGACAATCACATCATGATGAAAACACACTGAAATCGTGTGATCATCTTTTGATCACGTGATCGTCCTTCATCGTTGTCATTTTTACCTTCTCCTGAAAAAGTCCTCCGAGTAAGGTGAAACTGGTTCATTTCAAATACGAAAGTACAAGTAAATCCTATGAAAAATGTCCATTTTTGCACAATTCTCAGAACAGAGAAAATGTTTCTCAACATCGCTTCTGCAACACACAAAATGCAACTTTTTGGAAGACAAGATAAAAATCTCGTTTTTTGTCACATGGAAGTACTCGCTTACAAAAAAGATTTTTTTTAATTCTCGTACATAGAATGGGAGATTGGTTGCAGTATGCACTCACACATAAAAAAGCCACAACTGGCTATCGAACAGCTACACTGAACAATTTATTGACATTTATTTTAATGAGAGGCACAAAATACCATTTTGCCTGATTCAGATCTTTCTCGTATGGCACCTAATTTTTATGCTAACTGGCATAGACGTTTTCAAGCATCAGGCTTTGGAATGGATTGTTGGCGTATCAGAGGTAGCCACACACATCTGAACGTTGGGATTGTTTACTTTTTCTCTCACCACGAAATCACATGCTAGCAACATTTTGCAGGCGGAGCTAAAATGGAAAATGGGGTTAAAAATAAAAGACCTTCTTGGGTTCGTTTCAACAGAAAGTTCGATGCATTTTTTCCTTTCATGAAACAGCTCTGTCTCATCCACAGTTAAGGATGACCCAAACAATGAATAACGTCACGAGGATGGAATGATCTCGTCATGTGGATGCGACTCAGCCATCAATGGAGAAGAAAGGATGTAGGCGTACTTGGTATTCGATTATTCTAGTTCAACCACAACCATGGTGAATGGCCATTCCGTTTGTGAAATATGAAGCAGCCACTGACATAGAACACTGTGAAAGGCCATGCAGAAAAAGTGTTTTTGGATTAGTCTAACACCACAACGGATAAAAATCCACAGAAATTGCTCATACCTCTAAAACGACATCCTCATTAGACTATAACTAAAGCTTACCACATAATCTCTGGCCTTGCACATAGACTCGGATGGGATCCCACTGAGATGGCTGAAGGTGTCCTTTGGATAAAGCAGTTCACTTTTGACAACCCAGCACCCTTGAACCATAACTGCCACCTGCTGCAAGCATTTTAACACATTTGCCTTGTCCTGTGCATGCTCAGGTAGGAGCAAGCTAGTCAGGGTGTTGAACTGAAACAGCTTTGCTGAAATGTTAAAGAAAAACAACAACTCAAACAGGATTCGTCAGAAAAAAAGTTAATGCAAACCTAGGGTTTGCAATATGAGGCCATATTTTTTCTGTGGAAAGCACCACAAAAGTCTTTGGGCAGAAGAATGGATGCCTACATTTTTTGTCATAAGGTTCCATTTAGTCCGGAAAGGTGGTTTGCAGCATGTATTTACTGAACAACCCTGAACCCAAACAGAAACAACATGCAAAAGTTTCAATACCTGTTTTATTTATATTTAAAATTTTTTCTTTGAAGTTTTATTTAATATATCTGCCTGTATGATAAACATTTAGCGAGAGAGCACTTTTTGGGGGTTATGCCCAGATTTGTTCTAAGCCCCAAACCAAGGGGCTTAGAACAAATCTGTTTGGTGAAACACTTCTCTGAAAGAGCCAAGCAGCCCTGCAAAATCGGAATGCTGTTGTAAATTAAAAAAAAAATCAAAAACATCAACGTGCCGAGAGTTCATGGTTAATAAAAAATAGTCTCACACACTCACCACTAATCATCAGTCTTTTGATCTGGTCCAATAAAGGTAGGGTGCGTAGCATTGAGAGAGAAAATGAAGTTGACACGGTTGACGGGAGTTGAGCTTCGTTCAAGTCTGTTTTGTCATCTTCACCAATGGCAGAAAGAGAACTGAGGTAGTCACCGGATGATATGTTCAGAGTTGATATCTCTCTGTCCACTGATGAACAAAGTAGCTGCATGCGATATTTCTGAAGGTAGAAAGATAACAAAACATGTCACGAAGATAAATAACACAAGATGTCATGATCTTCATTAAAAATTATCGTCACCATCACCATCAGTGGAGCAAGCCCTTGCACGCAGATGGAAGAACACAGGAAACGAACAAGGCAACCCACCACCAATAAGCATGCAAAACCTCTGCCTTCACGAAGTCAAATCTCTACGGTACTCACAAGTGATGACAGAATAAGTTCTGCCAAATGAGGAAGTGAAAAAAACAAAACAAAAAATGAGCATGGAAAGGATCCACCACTTCAGAAGGTGGTGGATCCTTTCCATGCTCATTTTTTTCACTTCCTCATGTTGTCATTTGGCAGAAGAGATTGGATGGTTTGGCAAACCCGAGGTAACTACCCACCTGTCAAAAAATCTTGAACATGGGCACCATAATGGCAATGCAAAAACCAGTCCCGGGCAGCACAAAAATGACTGAAGTCAAACATGATCACAAGCGGAGGGAGGGTTTAGTGCACCAAAACAATGAAAAAGATTGAAATTTCTGCCATTTCAAAAAAACTCACAAAAGCTGGATATACGAATACGCCGTACAATGATGTAATTTACATGGGTGAGCATGTGATGCAATTTACAGGTGTGGGCATAAGGGGGTAATCTACTTAAGGCAGGGCGAAGATGCTCAGCCCTGACCTCCTCACCAAGCTTCGGCGAGTCTCCTCCTCACTCCCTCCCCAGAACCATATCGCCTCCTACACCTGCATTAGTACTGGGAATCATAAAAAGCTTCAGCTTTTGGTAATGCTGTCCCCCAAACCTCATGCCAGGGACTCTGCCCATGAAACCCTGCTGGGGCTGCCACCCCAGCCCCCCACTTTATCCCAACACCAAAGTATCTCTACATTGCCCATGCTTGAATGTAAAATTTCATTCCTCCCGCACTCACTGCAAGTAGTTTGTACATGATTTAAAGCCATTTTAGGATCGATGTCACGATTTTTCTGACGAAATTTCGACCCCTGGGCTGGGGTCTTTTTCAAGAAGCTACCCACCATACATTCACCCAACACCAAAAT
>JASGXE010010491.1:0-14725 GCA_030068105.1 Sinentomon sp. SZTP_YWyxl | reverse complement strand
TGTGAGTGAGTGAAAGATGTTTTTCTTCAATTGTTTTGTCTTTTTAGTCGAAAGTAAATTTTAGGTTGTGGGTTTTTGCCGAAAAGAAGGCATCATACCTTACGTCTTGTCTTGTCTTGTCTCGCTTGGGCGAAAAGAAGCCCTGGGGAACGCACAATTTTTTTTTTCCAATCCACTTCCGCGAACCAGGAGGTCGCAACAGCCAATCACGTCGTCTCAAATTGTGACGTCATCAATTTTGGGATTTTTGCATTGCCACCGCTTTTTGCCATTTGGCATGTGTTTGCCTTTGCCACCGCTTCGCAACTCTTTCTCGGGCTGCAACAGGGTTTGGTTTGGTCAGGTTAGGTTAGGTTAGGTCAGGTCAGGTTAGGTTTGGTTAAGTTTGGTTTTGAAAATTGGATGTTGAAATTGGCTGGAATTCCCAACAACCAATCAGAGACGCGCATGCGGATGTGGATTGGGAAGTTGTTGGTGCGAGCAGACGTGATTTTCTGCGCTCTGTCAGCTCTGTGTGATTTGGTTTGGAGTGCGTGGCGGTGGCAGTCGGTGGAAGAGAAGATGAGTTTCTTTTTTTTCTCTTTGGCTTGTTTTTTGTTTTCTTTTTGCTTGTTTTTGCTGTGTTCTTTTTCTTCGTTTTTTTTCTTTTCACCCCCTTTTTCCGGGGAAACCAATAGCCTTTTTAAAGGCTGCGAAGAGAACCTATGTGTGGCTGTTTAGACAGTGGATATGGCGAAGGACCGCTGTGTAAAGTGCAGGAAGGTGGTGAGGATACCTCTGCTGATTTCATTGTAAAAAAAAATTGTTCAATTGCTCTCAATGTGTATGTGTGTACCTTTGTCTGTATGTGTTATGCTAAAGAAAATAAACCACAACAACAGTAAAAGTAAAGGATGAGGCGGTTGGGTGCGAACTGTGTGAGGCTTGGGTTCATTGTCTGTGTGTGGGGTTGGATGCAGAAGAGTTTTGGATTTTTAAGGAGAGGGATGATATATGGTACGTGTGCGAAATGTGTAGAACAATTTTTTTTTCTAGGGGCTCCAATTTTTTCAAAGTATTTTTTTTCGCCCCGTTATTTTTTCCTTAAATTTGTTGGTGGGTAATTTATTTTGCGTGTTTCAAGGTCAACAATTTCAACAGCAATCTTAAACCAATTTTCAGCAAACATGATTGTCATGCAACAGAAAATTATGAAACATTTTTCCAGATAAGAAAAAAAAATGACAAAAGCATCCAAACTTATGGTTGCATCGTTGAATAATTTGCCACATTCCTCAGTTGAATGAAATGACATGGTCAATGACATGGTCGTGCGATGGGAAAGGAAAGGGGCGCAAAGGAGGGGTGGGGGCTGGAACGGCGGTATCTTGTGGCAGCGGTGCGGGCATGGTTGATAGGGAGGAGTTGCGAAAGGGTGGTGAGGAGCTAGGGGAGCTGAAAGACGTGCTGGCACAGAATGCTGCTCTGGTGGAGGAAGGACGGCGACAGGCAGTGGAGGAACACAGGCAGATGAGGGAGTACCAAGAGAAGAAGGAAGGGGAACTGGTGCTGATAGAGGAAGGGCGGAGACAGGAAGTGGAGGAACACCGGCAGATGAGGGAGTCACTAGAGAAGAAGGAAGCGGAACTGGCTGCATTGCGGGCTGAGTCCACGAGGAATGAAGGTGGAGTTGGTGAGGCGGACACAGTTGGAGTTGGTGTGGATATGAGTACCACATCTGAAAGAGACGTTTGCACCAGTCAGGATGCGAGCAGGCCAACGGGGGCAGTGGGGAATGTGTTAGTTTTGGGGTACAGCAATGTGAGGAGGGCAGGGTTGCAAAAAAAAACGAAACATTTGAAAAAAAAACAAAACATTTGTTTTAAAACAAAATTGGATGTTTTAAAACACTTTTTTTTGTTTTAAAACAGCTAGAAAAAAAACTTGTTTTAAAACATGATTTTTGTTTTAAAACAAGGTGTTTTAAAACAAATATTTTTTTCCTTTTTCTTGTAAAACTTTGAGAGAAGCCCGAGTGAATGCAGCAACATACCCTGGGCAGTACGCAGGCAAAAACAAATCGAATTTGCCCATTGGCCACTGCCAGATTCCATATTATTCTGTGCACACAATGCACGTCTAGCTCCTCAACTTCACTCGCGGTTCGATATGGCGGGTACGTGAATAAACTCATTTGATGTGCTGGAATTTGCATCAATGGCTAACGTTCGGGATTCGGGGTGCGTAAATATTCCTGGAGATATTCCAAAATTCTTGGAATTTGCGTTGGATTCTATTCATTTCTATTTATTTATCATTGTTCAAAAAGTCAACTAAATAGCAAGAATTATGATGAAATACAATCCAATTTTCACCAACCACGGCAAATTTTATCATCAACCAATAACCATCAGGTACAATTTTGTGATGGTGATGACAAAATAAGAAATACCTAAAAAAAACAATTCACCACAGGCCATACCCCAAGAGAAAAATTGTTTAAAAGCTTAAATATTTCCTAATTCCTCATACACATCCTCTATCGTTTTGTTTTCCTGTTTGTTTTTGAGTGTCAAAAGTTCAAAACTAATGGGAATTATTATTTACAAATTACCGGTAGGTACAACGATTAGGTAGGTACAACGAAAATTACCGGAAATTTTGAGAATAACTTCAACGAAAATTGCCCGTCAACAAGTGGCAAGTCAAGTGCAATGCTTCCTGTTCCTAGTTATGTTCCCAAAATCATGAAAAATATTTGAGAATTCTTGTTTTTAATATTACACCATTCAAATAGGCACTCAGCATTTGCTGGACTCATAGGTATTTGTTTTCCAGTCTGGTTGTTTTTTTTTTGTTTTTGTGCGAGTGCCTTGGTATGCTGTTCCGTTTTAACTCTCTACTCGGTGTCTCCCTTCTTAGTCATTAACAGTACCTACCCACCTACCGAATGCCTTGTCCCTGTTTTTATTTTCCTTCCATCCAAGATCATAAAATGCATGAGTTGTGTTTGATGCTTTGGTCATATCATTTGTGGTGGGATAATAATTATTTCTCAAGAGGTTACCAGACGGAACCAAACACTTGCCAATGAGTCCTCTCAAAATACTGTTTTTCTTCTAATTTCTGATCACCTGCCTGCTCCTTCTTCATGGTGTTTTGTGTTTCAAGGTATTTATTTGGTTTCTGGCAACTGGACAATCGTGACAAATGGCAAACCATTTGCGGTTTAAAAATAAATAAAGTTCATGATCATGATCAAAAATAGAAATAGGGTAGAATAGAATGATGTGGATGGTCCCAAAGTTGAACCAAAAGGAACATTGTCATAATCTATGTTCTTGGGAACAACATAACGACACTGGGTGACAACATGGAATTTTGCTATGACCTGTGACATTCTATTTCAGAATCTATCGATTTTGGGCACAGATGCAGATGGTGCATCATAGAAATTGGTTGAACGTAAGCACGGTAGAGATAACATTTAGACAGTCAGCCATGTTGTAGGTATTGCCACAAGTTTTGAATATCCATTGTTTTCTCTTGCAAGTCATTTTTCAATGAAATGAGCACACTATCAAGTGGTTGGTTAAGTTTCGAGGGTGTGTGAGATTTTGAGATTTGTGATAGTGTGACGTGGACATGATTATGGAGTGAGGAAAGGCAAAAAAACTGTGGAAAATGAGAGATCGGAGTGATTTTGATGTTCCACATATTCAGTGGAACTTAATCACCAGACAGCTGGAGTTGACAAGTGAAAGTTATGGTGAACATGATCAGGGCAACCTGGAGCAAAATTCTGTTTTGTTCGTTATTTTTCAAATCGTTGTGCTTTTGACTTTCGTTCCCACCAAGGTAAAAAACTATTTATTCGGTGAAATTTGTTCAGTAAAATTATTTTTTCCATCATTATTGTTCATCTTCTGATTCATTTCGGAGTAGGTAGCTACTGCCATTTTTGACCTGCAAATAGACTGGGTAGATGTGACATATTTAACATGTAGGTACATGCTTCTTTTTTAATATTTTAGAAACAAAAAAAAACATGTTTTTTTTACAAAATAAATTTTTTTTTGAAAATGTTACTGGTGTCAAAATTAGCCTATTTCCAAAGGGAAAATTTGTTTTAAAACAATTTGATAAAAAACACCTGTTTTTGTTTTAAAACTAACTGTTTTAAAACAAAAATGTTTTTTTTCAAAGCCTTGTTTTAAAACGTGTTTGAAACAATGTTTTAAAACAATTTGTTTTAAAACAAACAACCCTGGAGGAGGGTTTGGAATGCGGTAGAGAAGTGGGCTGGCGGAGGAGTGGTGAGGAAGTTTTGGATTGGTGGTGCAAGGTGTGCAGATGTGGTGAAGGTTGTGGGGAGGGAACTCGGCAAGTGTGAGTCAGACAAGGTCGTGGTGGTGTTAAACGTGGGGCTGAACGAGATGCTTGATTGTTCACCAGATGAAGTGGATCTGAGGATGGAGAGCGTTTGCAAGGAGGTGCGAGATGCTGGGAAAAAGTTAGGAAAGTGTGTTGAGATCCTGATTAGCAGTGTGATGCCAAGGCAGGATCATGGTGAGCAGATGTTCCGGAAGTGCCTAGCAGTGAATAGGCGGTTGAGAGTTTTGTGCAAATACGGGGCTGTGGTAATGATGGACCTGGAGAAGGTACAGATAGTTCCAGGATGCCTTGGGCCAGATGGGCTTCATTATTCTCTTGCTGGGTCTGATTTTGTGGGACGGGCAATGGCTGAAGCAGCAGCAGAGATCCTGAGGGTTTGGGAACGGGCTGAGGGCAATAGACAGAGACATGGTAGCGGGGATCCAGAATTGGGTTGAGGGGGCGAGTGTGAATGCGGGGGTAGGGCGTCAGAGAGTGGTGAACAAGGATATTGTACCCAACACCCCAGGGGTTTAGGGAAAGATAAAAAGGCAAGGAGAAACAAAAGCAAAAATGGGTTGTGCATTCCATTATGCATTGGGTTCCAGAATATTCAAGGTGGGGGACGAGGAAAGTGGTCTGAGTTGTGGGACAGCATCCACAGGGAGGGAATTGGAATCATGGCAGTGTGTGAGTCTGGATGTAGAGGTGACGAACGTCCTCCGGAGATGGAAGGGGAGGTTGCACAGGGCTGGAAGTGGTGCGGAGTTAATAGATCGGCCTTGGGTATGTGTGTTGGGTCCCCCAAGGGGAGGGGACAGGGAGAAGAGGTTGAACGACGAGGAGGAGGTATCGGTGTGTGGTGGAATTCTGTTTCTTGGAATGTGAAACCATGGCGACACTGCAAAGAGCATTTGTGGCTAGAGTGGGAAACTTTGGATGGGGGGAGGGTTTTTATCGCTGTGGTCTACCTGGCATGTGAGGGACATTCAGTGGATGTGAATGGGGCTATTCTTGATTGCTTGAGGAGGGATATTGCAGAAATTGATTCTTGCGGTGGGTCGATTTTGCTTTTGGGGGATTTCAATGCACATATAATGGAATTTGAGGGCCATGAAAATTCTAATGGGAAGTTAGTGAGGAAGTTCATGGTGGAAATGGATCTGCTCATTG
This sequence comes from Sinentomon sp. SZTP_YWyxl, assembly GCA_030068105.1. Lineage (NCBI taxonomy): Eukaryota > Metazoa > Arthropoda > Protura > Sinentomata > Sinentomidae > Sinentomon > Sinentomon sp. SZTP_YWyxl. Next base: position 9,199 of record JASGXE010010491.1, on the reverse strand, counting down.
GAAATATGCAGGGCTTCTGTGTTGGGGGATCAACTCGGAGGGCACGTGGGCTTGGGGGGATAATGTTGGGAGTCCACAATTGAATCGATTTTTGGAAAAAGGGCACAATTCCATTCATGTCGTGTGGTTGTGGGATGATGGGAAAAACTTAGCCATTTTCCATGGAATGATGCCATTACGTGCTGGTATGTAGCCTACCAACCGCATTGTCCACCTCTTGGCTCTTTTGTCACAGAAAGGTGAATGGAATGCACCAAACAATGCTGATGCAAATTGCAACAAGCCTGCATGACCTCGAGACCGCCAAAAATGGAATTGTGCCCTTTTTCCAAAAATCGATTCAATTGATTGGTTGTTGTCAGGGATGGATACGTATTCTACATGGGGTTTTCTACGTGTCCAATCAGGCGTACACAACTGCAGCGTACGTGTCATTGTGAGTACACAATTATGGTAATGCTCTCTAAAAGCATTTCCTGAATTGTGTACGTCGTAGAAAACAAACGTAGAAAACTATTTTCTGCGCGCGTAACAAACTCTTTGAAACATTGTTTCTTTGAGCGAGGAGAAGTCCTTGCTCTTTTTTACCTAGGTCCCTCCCTCGGAAGATCTGGCTATTCTAGAGAGCCGTCACATTACCTGTTGCGGAGAGATTAACCCCTGACTCTCCTGTACCTATTCTTAAAATTGAGAGAGATTAACTCCTGACTCTCTGTTGTCTTCATCGCTGAATTGTGATATCGACTACCAGCTGTTCCTCCTGTGGCTGTGTATATCTGCAGCATCTCAGGTCAAAATGGACAGTCTCCACAATATCCATGTCTTGGCTGTTCAATCAATGTGGATGAGAAGGGTTGGTCTATCCAATGCAGCAAGTGCAGTTCCTGGTGCCACAAGAAATGCAGTGGTCTCAGTGATAAATCGTTCAAGGAGATTGCCAAGTCACCATCCAGTAGCTGGTACTGCAGCCCATGCAAATCACAGGATGCTACTTCTGCTGCTGAAAGTTCTTCAACTTCTGAAGCTCACTTGCAATCTTCTGCCTCTGAGGGTGGCAATGCTGGAACCTCTTCAGTCACATCTGCTGATATATCCATATCTCGTTCTGAATTTTCTCATGTAACATTCAGGCTGGATGCTCTGGAGCAGACTCTTATGACTGCTATAACTGATAACAAGATCAGTGTGGAGAGGTTCTCGGCACTGGAAGCGAAGTTGGACAGATTATTGGATGTGTTCAGCACAGATGGTGACAGTTCCATATCACCCGAATCATCATCATTACAGTTCATGAGCAATGGCTTCGATGGCATCAAGTTGCAGCTTCATGATATCGGAAAGCAAGTGCAGGACATGAACACATCTTTTAAGCTGCATTCGGAGGAACTTATCAAAAATGGTTCTGCAATGAAAAGCTTGGGTACTGATTTGGTTGGTGAACAACAGAACTCTCGGATGAATTTTGGTGACAGATCCGGCGTTGCAGCCAGAGGCGAATCTGATGAAAATCATTTGGATAGAGATGATACTTTCCATGTCACAACATCAGGTGGCCATCAGTCTAGCCGTATCTCACGGGTTCCAATCACTCAGCTCGCCCCGCTGTCCAAGAAATCGGCAGAAGTCGGTTCAGTTTCAAAGTCCGCATCCAAGGTTTCCATGTCGAAGGGTCGACAACGCAGCAAAGTTCGTAGTGACTGGAAGGCCACGGATCCTTCCAGCTCAGCTTTTGTCAACCCACCGGCTAAAATGGGGAAAAGCGGTTTGCGCCGCTCTTTACCAGTCCAACAGTTACCGACAAGTGATCCCGCTATTAGCAGAAGCAATCACCAGTTTGCAAGTGCACCGAAATTTCCGAGTGCTTTACCAAACCCCCGCCGTGGCCCTTTTGGTAGCAGTAATGCTGGTACACCTGTAAAGTTTGTAAATACTCGTGTTCCAGCAAGTCAAAATCTGCCATCTCCTGGTTATCAGGTGTGTGCATCGTCTGATAAAGTGGTGCGTTATAGTGATGACAAAGTGTTTCTTGAAAATGGCTCCTACAAAAGGTGTTTCGTCCATTCGGCATCAGTGGGCCGTTCGGTTGCGATTACCGATTCATTGGGAAAGTTCTGCAGTGAAATTAAAAGTGCTGGTGTGTCTCTCATTTGCATACCGGGAGCTACAATTCGAATCGTTGAGTCATCTCTTGCCTTTCTTCATGATATGCTTGGGTTTGAGCCGGAGGCGATCATGTTCCTAGTTGGCACAAATGATCTGCATAACGTGACCAGTAAGCTTGATTTCCTCAACAAACTAGAATCATTATTCAAATCTAGTCGTCGTCTCTTCTCAAGCATCGATCATGGCTATATTGCAATCCCTCGTCGGCGTGATTTTAATGTCGAAGTGCTATTTGATCTAAATATATCTATCAAGTCTTTCTGTTCAGTGAATGGTGTATCCTATATTGATTCCAATCTTAAAATCTCCGAATCCTGTCTTGGTAAGGATGGCTTGCATTTAAATCGATTTGGTTCTCTTATTCTTACCTCTATATTTGTTGATATGTTGTTGACTTTTAATCGCAGAAACTGACTTCTTGTTGACCATGTCGCATTTACCGAACCATCTGAATCACTCAACAGAAAAGGTCCTCTCGGCTCATCCGTTAATATTAAAAAACATCCTGATAATATGAGTTTAAATGATGCTGGACTTCAATCCCCTCATCATGGATCCCTTTGTTGGTTTATGGATGAAAAATGGTTGGATGGTTGCACAATTCCAGATCCTGTGATTACTTTGGAGGATGTAATTGCTCTTGAGCCATCCTCTACAGAGGACTCTTCTCTGGCTTTTTCCGAGTATGCAGATGGTGATTTAAGTGGTCAGGTCAGCACAAGGAGTAAGAGCACACTTTCCATGGCAAAAATAAATACTTCTAAAAATTGGTCAGGTGATGTGTCAAGAAGTTATGTTACTTTTTCTTCTGATGGCTTAACTCTTGGAAATGTTTGTGATTGTGAGAATAAGGGCAATGGGAATGAACCTGTGATAAATGTTTGTAATCCAATTGCAGGCAGCAGAGGGGATAAAGATAATGCAGTTACCCCATTTGCTAAGCCTACTGGCAACCAATCCAAGCAACTAACAGCTGTGAACAGCAAAAAAGCTTATGTAAGGCTGGCTCACATTAATGCTCAGTCGGTCAGGGCACACCTTGATTCCATTTCTCTTTTAATTGAGGAACAAGAAATAGATGTACTCGCTGTGAGCGAGACATTTCTTAGGGAGTATATCGATGACCTTGATGTTGCTATAAATGGATATTATATCCTTCGAAATGACAGGCCATGCAGTCTCAAAAAGGTGGATACTGGGGGTGGTGTTGCTCTCTTCATTAGAGACAGCATTTCTGCTAAAATTGTTAAATGCAGCTCCTTTGTGAGTGGTAGACCAGAATTTTTGTGGGCTGAGATCTGCATTGGTTCAGCCAAATTACTTCTCGGGGTCGTCTACAGGGCTCCCTCAGGTCATTATGCACACCTCGAGGATGTTGAGGATTCTTTTTGTGACCTGTCTATTCTCTATCAACATATTATTCTGCTTGGGGATTTCAACATCAACTTACTGGATATAGGGAGTGCTGGAACTAGGTATATGAATAATATGTTGTCCTCTTATCAACTTACCCAGGTGATTAAATCCCCTACCTACTCATTTTACTTCTCACAGTGATACATTGTTAGATCTTGTAATTGTAAGAGTTGTTGATAAAGTTTTAAATGTTAAACAGATGCCAGTCCCCGACATTAGTCATCACGATGCAGTGTTTCTAGACTATCAGTTAAAGGTTGACAAACGGCAGCTCCCCACCCCTATCAAACTGAGAAATTTCCGAGATCTCGACTATGAGGCATTCAATGCACATATGTCGTCCATATCTCAATGCACATGTCACGGCTTCCTCTTTACAAACTTTGTGATATTGATGCCAAAGTTGATTTTCTTAACAATGCTCTCATAACAACCTTTGATTATTTTGCACCAATTAGGACAATCAAAATTAAAAAACCGCCTGCTCCATGGATGAATAAAGTGCTTAGGGGACAAATGCGAAGGAGGGATAGGGCTCTGTCTAAGTATCGCACTTTGCTCAGATCTCATCCACACGATGATGAGGATCGCGATAGCAAGCTGAGAAAACTTTGGGCCAACTATGTCAATCTGCGGAACAATGTCCAAAGGCTTCTCAGGATTGCAAAAAGAGTTCACATAAATGCCCGCATATGCAGCCAGGTGGCGAACAGCAAGCAGTTTTGGGCTGGGCTCAGTTCCTTGGGTATTTATAGAAACTCGAAGAAAAATGTGGCCCCTGCCAAGCAGTTAGCCTTCACGCCGGATCAGCTAAACAAGCATTTTCTTTCTTGCTCTTTGGCCCCAGGTCAAGTGCATGGCAGTCATGCTGTTACTGCAATCGGCAACAGTAACAATACTTTTGGTGAGGAATCTTTAGAATCATGTCCCATTTTGTCTGATTGTTCACATGAACATAGTTTTAATTTTGCTCTTGCTGATTGTCAATTTGTCTTTGTCTTAATCAACAAACTTTCCAGCAATGCTGTTGGCTTAGATGAGGTTTCTATGATCATGATTAAAATGTCTCTTGCATTCATTTTGCTTCCACTTACACATATTATTAACACATCAATTTTGACAGCAACGTTTCCTTCCTGTTGGAAGCAAGCACTAGTTCTTCCTCTGCCCAAGAAGAGTATTCCAATTTCACCTGGGGATTACCGGCCAATTAGTCTCCTCCCGCAGTTTTCAAAAGTCATGGAGCGCCTGTTGCATGGTCAAGTTGTATCATTTTTGGAAGAAAATGCCAGCCTGCTAAAGTTCCAATCTGGGTTTAGAAAAGGCTATAGCACCACAACAGCTCTTCTTAAAATCGTCTCAGACATTTTTACTGCCAGGGAGAATTCCCAAGGAACAATACTTGTGTTGTTGGATTTTTCTAAGGCTTTTGATTCAGTGCCCCATGCTATTTTATTGCAAAGGCTTCAGAATCTGAATTTCTCTGCCTCAGCATTAGCACTGATCAAATCGTATCTCTCCCACGACATCAAATTACAGAAGTGGGCGAATATATAGATCGAAATCAGGTAGGGTGACCTGTAGTGTCCCCCAAGGTTCCATTCTTGGACCTCTATTTTTCTCAATCTTCATAAATGATATTGGATCCATTTTGGATGGGCGATGTTTTTATCATCTTTACGCAGATGACTTACAGGTTTATATGCATTTTAATTTTGCCAATTTCAATCAAGTTGTTAAGAGTTTTAATGAGTTGCTGGTAGACATTGAAAACTGGTCTCTGCAAAACGGGCTGGCTTTAAATCAAACAAAATGCCAACCCATAGCGTTCGGCCCTCCAAATCTCTTAAAGATGATAGATTTGCAGGCAAATCAAATTTCTCTTGGTGGGATGTCGCTAATCTGGAATGATTGTGTACGTAACTTGGGGCTTTGGTTGGATTCCAGTCTTTCCTTTCTTCCACATTTTACAAAAATGTCTGCCAAAATATATTCTAAACTGTATGCTCTTAATCGTGTTGGCTGGCAACTTGATCAAGGGACAAAAATAAGGCTGGTTTTATCTCTTTTTCTACCAATTCTAGACTACTGCAGTGAAATTTATATTTGTGCCCCTGAAGGCTCTTTGAGAAAAGTTGATAAAATTTTCAACATGCTTGTGAGGTTTGCAACTGGGCTCAGAAAATATGATCATATTACTGGAGCTGTCAAAGCACTTGGTTTAGATAGACCTGCTGTTCGTCGGAAAATTAGCCTGGTTGCTTTGTTACACAAAGTTATCCAGCATAAATCACCTCCGTACATTTATGACGAACTGGCTTTTGCATCTCACTCCTATCCAACTAGGTCTTACCAGTTACCACAGGTCTATTCACATAAAACAGCAATATTTGAGAAGGGTCCTCTCTACCAAGCTGTTCTTATGTATAGATCTCTCCCAATTGAATGTCATGCCCAAACAAGTCCTCATTTGTTCAAGAGGCTTGGTGGCTCATATTTGCGATTATTGTCTGCCTAGATTTGTCACGTCTCTTGGCATGGAACCTATCAAATTTTGTCTGGCCTAAAACCAGCTGATAGGCAGTGTAGGTGTTCAGTCATTGAATTATGTTGTTCACAACTTCTCATTTTTCATGTATTTCAGTTGCTATTTTTATTGTTATTATTAACCAAGTTGCCTGTAAGAGTAGCTGTTTGCTAAAGGCCGCTGTTTTCCTTGAGAAATAAAGACTTTTTTGAATTTGAATTTGAAAACTCGCGTAGAAAACTATCGATGGCAGAAAAACATGCTTTTTTATTTATTTTTGTTTTGAATTCCAATTTTCGCAATCATAATACTGTACCACATATACCTAGCAATGTGAACCTTCTGTTTAAGTGCCATTTAGATATACTCTCGTTACCAAAGTCTTAAAACATAGGAGGTCATTATTAACTCAGGCACTATTTGGAATCAATGGCAGCAATCGCAGCAAAAGATCATGATACTCGTGTGAGGCGTGAAATTGTACCCACGGAGCACTGTTGAAATTAGATGGCCCTGTATTAGCCAGTCCTTTACAATTTGTCCCATGTTCGAGACTGTATGTAGAAGGCTGAAGGCCACTGATAAGTAGGTGTCAGTAGGAGGCAGGCCGTTTCACGTGGAATGTGATGGATTCCAACAAGTGCCATCTCATGGTGTCTCAAATGCTAAAAGAAGATGCAAGGCAAGGTGTATCCAATGTAGAAAAATTACTGCAAGCAATGACAGGCTCGAAGCACACAATGGTATCTCAATTAATCTCACAATTTGACCTCAATTGCAATTTGTTGTCTCTAAATTTGTGAATTGTGATCGCAAAGAATCTCATTTGGTCCTTTGTGCTTTGCTTGAGGGGGGGCCACCTTGAAAAAGTTGAAAAAAAGAAAATTTCTCATGTTTTCAAATGCTGTTCCTCGAGATACTGAGATGTTTTCTGAGCATTTTGGTCCAAAAATGAGTAAAATCCATTAAGAAATAACTTCACATGACCATATTTCAATATGCGATGCAAATTCGACTACTGCATTATCACCATTTCCCTCAAAAATTGACCATTCCAAAACCCCGTTTTTCTCGCATTTTGATTTTCGGTCTAAAAAAGACTTTCAAATAGCATATTTCAGTTGTTTTTAGGGCTGGAAAGGTGAAATTTGGTACCCAGATTGAAAAAATGTGCTCTTTCAAGTGACAGAGTCGGAATTTTTGATTTCTTTTGCCGAAACCATGTTTGACCCTAATTATCGAAATAACCTGCCGCTTATTTATCGCGATCATGTTTTTACTTCCAGAACACCTAGGTACCTACTTGGAGTCAAAATTGTGAACTTCTGACTGTCACTTGAATTTTCATCAAATTTTGACCCTGTTTTCAGTGTCAAAGTGAAAAAAAATGTTCACTCAATAATCTGGGTACCGCTACCTACAAAGTTTCGGTAAGCTTTTTTACAAAAAGGCTGCCATATGAGAACCAGATGACTCAGGGGGCTGAAATTTTGCAAGAACACTGATATAGTGACCCCCCGCATGTGCACCAAAAATAAGCTCAAATCGGTAAAGAATTGTCGATTTTGGAATTTTAGGTAGGCCCCCCATAACATGAATGTTGATCATTGGAGCGCAATCAATTTTTCTGATTTTGGCCTTTTTCCATTTCCTGGCCTTGCTTTAAATCAATGCTTTGCTTTAACATTTTTCCGTTTAATTTACATTTTTAAAATATTAGGTAGGTACCTGTGCAGAAAACTTCCGGCTACAGATTAAAGAACTTTTTCAAGCTTTTAACAGTTAAGTTAAGACAGATCACAAATCTAAAAATTAATATTTTCATCGAAAAATACAGCTAGAAGAGTTGTGTACGTCACCACCCTACCTTGGGAGTTGTTTGCCGTAATTGTGTACGTCGAATTGAGTTTTCTATGCGTAGAAAACTCGACGTAGACAACCTCGACGTAAATTACGTCTAGTTCCGTACGTCTACCCATCCCTGGTTGTTGTATAGGCAATCACTACAGTGGCGTATAGAGAAAATGGAGGTTGATTCATCAGAATCATGGGGTATGCAGAGTGACCATTTTGGCTTGAAGGTCTGGGTACTTGGGAGAAAGAAAAGGAGGGTACGACAGAGGAGAAAGTGCCATGAAGAAGGGGGGTGGAATCAGCTGAGGAGAAAGGAAGAGGCAATAAGGTGGGCGGAGAAGGTAGAAGCTGTTTTCGAAGAGAATGATGAGGTGGATGGTCATGAACAGATGGTGGATGTTTGGGCGAATCAAATTCCTCAGAGAATGGCAGCCGGAACTGAAAACTCGTTAGATGCAGGTTGGAGAGACAGGGATTGGTGGGATGATTAAATTAGGGAAGCGGTTAGGGAGAGGCGAAGAGCCAGCAGGGAATGTCGACATGCAGAGAATGCCTGGCGGCGAGCAAATCTGGATGCATGCAGAGAAAGAGTGAAAGTGTTGAAAAGGAAAAATCTACGGGAACGCTTGGCCGAACGAGAAAGGGAGCTCAAAATTGAAGGGCGGTCTGGAGGAAGACGAATTTGGGCATGTATACAGCGGTGGAGAGGTCTTGTGGAGGGCAATGGTCAAGACCAGAGAAGGGTTGAAGACTGTGAGGGAGTACAGATGACTATGTTGGCGGCATTGCAGGAATATGTAAATGAAATTTGGGGCCCGGCTAAAATGGGGGGATGTGAAGATTCCTGGAGAAATGGGCCAGTGAAGATGGGGCTGGACAATTTGGATTCTTCAAGTTTGGTGAACATAATCAGCATGGAAGAATTGGGTAGGGGGCTTGCGAAACTTAGTGTGGGTAAGGCTTCTGGGGAGGATGGTGTGTTGGCAGAAGGTCTGAAGTGCCTGGGGACTCGGAGTAAGGAGAGGCTTCAGGCAGAGTTTAATGACATCTTACTGCAGCGGCAGAGAGTTCCAGATGAGTGGAAGAAAGTCAGAGTTAATATGGTCTATAAAGGAGGTGGGAAAGATAAGGGTTCTATTGGGAGTTATCGTCCTGTTGCAGTCACCAGCCAGGAATACAAGTTGTTTGTTGGTATTTTGACTGGAGATTGGATTGGCTGGAGTCAGCAGGATGCTTGGG
>JASGXE010010490.1:0-14042 GCA_030068105.1 Sinentomon sp. SZTP_YWyxl | reverse complement strand
GGGGTGACTGCACGCTTCCTTGAAGAAAAGTTCTACTAGAAGTCACTGACATGAGATGCAAGGAGGTTAACGAAATGTTGAAAGATGATCGCCGAACGCAAAACTTGAACTCCGACTCATCTAGACCTTTTGGTTTACGAGTCCACCTGTGACCTCTGGATCAGATTCCCAAAACCGCATGACTTTGTGTTTTTCAAATACAATCAAGAATTCCGCAATAAAATACCCGATCAGATTGCCAAAACTACATGACTTTGGCGACTTGTGTTTTTCAAATACAATCAAGAATTCCTCAATAAAATACCCAATTTTCTTGATTTTCTTCCGAAGACAGTGTCCAGTAACTCAGATTTTTCAGAAATTTCAACATGCGAAAAATAACCTCTCGCAAAATTCGACCTGTTATGCGTTTCTTCGCCAGATTACAACCAGATTGTAGGTTTTGCACATAATGGAACACCCTGCAAAATACACTCCAAAATTTATAATCCTCTCATAATCCTCTCCAGGTGTGAGGATTATAATCCTCTCTATGAATAAATTGTAACAGGAGAAAACCCTCAAATGCCGACATTGAACTATGAAACATTTCCTCCACAACTGATTCCTCTGTGGAAAACGAGGCAATTTTTCAGAATGTTCGCATAAATTTTTCTTTTTATTGCACATGGTGCTAATTTTGTAAGTATGAAAACGCGAAAAGTTTTCATCCATTTTCAATATGTTTGCATGGAATTTTAATGCTTTCCGAGAAAGAAAAAAATCCAGGCTTCTTTCCGTCAAAGTGCAATTCAAACCGCTACCAAATTTTTGCACAATTGCGCGGTGAAGCGTATAATTGGAATTGTAAAATAAGACAGTTCTGACTACAGTTTTGGGAAATACTGTTTTGCTCTAGCTCGAAACTCATGCGAACGGAGCTTATCTAAAGTCCTCGAATTTAAAGTACTGGTTGTCACAGGGGCCATCTAATTTCAACAGGGATTGGTGCAACTTCACGCCTCACACGAGTGTCATGATTTGTTGCGGCGCATGCTGTTAATGATTCTAAACGGCGCCTGTCTTATAAACTCCAATGTCCGATGACTTTTGACAAAGAATGACTGATGGTATTGCGAAATTCTAATCCATAAAGTGAGTTTTCAGAACATGCCAAACACTTTGGTGTCTGGGGTCGCCGGTCCCCATGAATTGCGAAACACCAGTCGAGAATTTTTCACGTCGAAAGATTTCAATCGGTTTCGCAATGCGATTGCTTGTCTGTTTCCAGAGCGTTCGAATTTTGCTTCAGGGGGAAAAATAAAAAAGATGGTTTCGTCCTCTGCCGAAAACTCCAAACTTGTTTCAATCGGTCGGTAATTTTCCAAGTTGCAGCGAGAAATCCGCGAATGAGTGGATTCAAATTAGCGTTGGACTCGATGAAAGACAACAATTTGGCTAGTTGGAGCCGAAATTAAATTCTCGGGTTGATGTTTCCAAATTTAATGACCTGACTGTTTGAAAACTGGCTGTGATATACGGTTACGCCAAAAGGTACCTGCCAACGAAGGCACCGGGTCATCTTTTCTTCTTTGTTGCTGTTCTGGGATGGAGTACAAATATACGAATATTTATTCTGTCAAGTAATAATATGAACTCACCATGTTCTTTATCCAATGACAAGAAGTCCTCGTTTTTCTCTGTCACGATCTTCTAATTCTCTGCACTCTTAATGTGAAGTTCAGTTTGGAACACTCTGTTTTAACATGGGCTCAGATAGAAGGTGTTCTTTCAGGAACATTTATGGAACACCCAATGTGTTCCAGGAACACACTGGGTGTTCCAAATCTGTGACATTCCTGTCACAGATTTGGAACACATGAGCGATATGGAACACCTTTAGTGTTCCATTGGAACACCTTAAGTGTTCCATTGGAACACCTTAAGTGTTCCATTGGAACACACTGAGTGTTCCAATGGAACACTCAGTGTGTTCCAATAACAGACCAAGTGTTCCTAAAAGAACACTTCCTGTCTGAGCCCATGTTAAAATATGGTGTTCCAAACTGAACTTCGTGTTTAGAGTGTAGAACGTTTTCATCGACCATTGTGTCGACCTCTTCAGTAGATTATTGTTGTCGTGTGGCCATGAGTGGGATGCATCTCAGGGTTGTGTTTCCAATTCAGCCAGGTAGAAGAAACCATTTGAAGAAGGGTATGATCACCAAGAGTGGGTCGTAAGTACTGTTAAAATGACACTAAAAGGAGTTCATTGTACGAGCAGAGTGTTCCCGGAACGATGATGGTGTGTCAATTTCATATAAACAAGGTGGGGATGGTAGCATCTCCAGATGATGCGGACTGCATGCCATAAGCACTGTCGGTAGAGTAAAAACTGACATTTCACAAAACGTTTGAGTGAATTGGAAGATCGTGATAGAGAAAAATGGAGACTTCTGGTCATAGGATAAAGAATATGGTGAGTTCATATTGCTTGATCGTTGATACCCAGGAGCCAAAGTCCCATATTCTCCATGATATTAATTATTCTGTATTATTGAATTTTCGTTGTTGTATGGATAAATTGTATCTGTCTGTGCATGGCATGATATTTTTATGAACCAGTTTTTGAATAATAACTCTGACATGATTCATAAAATAAAGTTAATTGATATGAATTGAAATTGATTTGAATTTGGCGTCCGCTGCGCCCATGACCATGTAGCAGGGATTAAAATTGAAGCTGGTTCGTAAAAAAACTTCAACAAAATTTGCCGACACAGTAGGTACCACTTTCTTGAAAAATATGTGGCCCTTAAAAGAGCCGTTGACGTAAAATCGTGTAGACCGATTTTCGAACTGGTTCCACCTTACTTCCTCTTGGGGACGCATTGGTGCGTTCCGGTAGTGAGGGCAAGGCGTACCAGAAAATAGTACCTACCTCTGTAAAAACAGTTCATAGAAAAGCGTACCATGCAAGGTCAACCATCGGCCTGCTGTTAGTGAGGCTGGCTGCCGCCGATTTTCCAGTTCCCTTGATCGCACAAATCTGTCCAACAGAAGAGTCTTTGTTTCAGTGGGAGGGTGCTTGTCTGACGAAGCGCTGATTTTGTCCTCTGGAGTTCCTCAAGGAAGTTCATGAGCCACTGATTTTCTCTTTTTATATCAATGATTTGGAGTAACCTGTGCTGTACTTCTAGGGTTTTCGCTGACCATTTAGTTATTCTGTCCTAAAAAAGTCCTGAATCCCAAGAAGTCTTACAGTCTGACCTTACTGAAATTCAAAGTTGGTGCCAAAGGAGTGGTTGATGAAAATAAATTTCGGAAAAGTGTATATGAGGTAAGCTACATGGTGTTCCCGTATTTTCATTGGCAACCATTGATGCGGCCGTAATAGCGAAATTTTGAAAATCTTCCGCCATTTTTTCTAAGAAAAGAGTTGCTTAACAAAAACCGGAAGGCGATTTGAAAAGTCTAATAAGTTAATTGTGTCTGTTGCAGGATGAATATGGCATCCAAATAGCCTGTTATTAATTATGTGATATCCATAGAGGTACTCGTTAACTGACTTGCTTTGAAACGCGAAATACGTCTTGGACATACGTCGAACACCGGTTTTCATAAGACTCTTGACAACCCGGAACCAATGATCACACTAGCTTGAGCTAATCCCGGACGTTTGCGGTGGCGTTTTTAAATTCGTGCAAAACGGATTCGGAACGACATTTATGGGCTAGAAATTCGCAAACATGCACAACAGCAGCGCATACACTCGTAACACGAAATTCAGTTTGGAACACTATATTTTAACATGGGCTTAGATAGGAAGTGTTCTTTTAAAAACACTTGGTCTGTTATTGGAACACAATGAGTGTTCCATTTCCAGCGATTTGGAACACTTGGGATGTTCAAATGGAAAAATTAAGGTGTTCCAAATCGCTCGTGTTCCAAATTCTGTGACAGGAATGTCACAGAATTGGAACACTGTGTGTTCCAAGAACACACTGATTGTTCCAAAAATGTTCTTAAAAGAACACTTCCTATCTAAGCCCATGTTTAAAACATAGTGTTCCATACTGAACTTCGTGTTTAGAGTGTACTGCGGGCTTGTCTCGGCACTTTTTATGCATCCTGTATTCGAATATCTTCTTGTGGGAAGAAGGTTTGAGAGTTCTGCAGCACATCAAAACAGCCTGTAAAGTATCCAAGTGACGACATTGGAAACTTGCACGACGCAGCTATGAAATGAAAACGGCGTGTTTTCCAGATTTGAAGCAAATTTTCAATTTAAATTTCTCCCATTTCAGAGTTGCACGAACAATTTCCATAGTAATTGATTGCTTGTTGAGCGGCAGGGGGCTCGCCTCTCAGCGAGACGATACAGATGTACACGTTCTGTCCCGCGACAGAACGAAATTTATGCAAATTGGTCTATTTTCATGCCATTTGGAAGCAAAATAACACCCCGAATCCATTTCAATTGAGTGTACCATAATGGCAAACTCTCAAAATATTATTTACAAACAAGCTCCAAATCAGCGAATCTCCGCAGGGGTGGAACTGGAAATTACAGGCCTGTTATCCATATCTCTCCATCAAAGAGGGACGAGGGCAGAAATTTGGGTCTGCCATAAGTCGCCAGCAGTGCAGAACAATCAATGCCCTTAACTAGTTCCAAATCGATGGCTTCTCGTTTGCTCAGCGAGTGGCCTGGATATCTGGAGACTGCTCCATGATTCTCGCTTATGGAAGAATTTGGTTTCTATTTCCGACATCGACACCGAGGAGAAGTGCTGATTTTCTCCATATTCTTCAATGCCAAAAAGTATATACCTACAACCTTGTATTTACGCTATTCCTGTGCACTTCTCCCGGGGATAATTTATACACTCTAAATTTGAGATTTCCATTTGGTACACCATTGCAACACCTTTTTAACGGAGGCTTGGTTTGAACTTTTCGCGGAACATTTTTGAAACACGTGAACACGTGAAGAGATTTATTTTATCCGGGCCCGGATAAAATTGGCCCGGGTTTACTGATGAGAAATTGGCCTTTAAATTCATTTTTTTTAGATCGTAGGTTTAACAAGAGTGGTATAGGCTTAAGCATCCTATTCGTGAGAGAAATTTTAGTCAAATGGCAGCAGCAATTTGCACCTGTAACCGATATACAGGGTAGCCCAAAAGTCTTTGGCCATAGGAAAAATGAAAATTTCCTGTTTTAGCGCATTTAGTAATCTAAAACGTATTCTGGCTCAAACCACGTCTCTCTACACTCTAATTGGAACAACATGTGCACATTTTGGGATGCCGAGAACCTTTGGCCATAGCAGAACATTAAATTTGCTGTTTTTGTCGTATTTTGTTATTTGTGACTTTTTCGAGCTCCCACCACAGATGTCACCACTTTATTTGGTACTAAAATATCAGAATAAAGTCTTTCCATCCGTGGTTGGGGCTAGAAAAAGTTTCAGATCACAAAATATGATAAAAATAGCAAATTTACATTTCCCCTATGCCTAAAGACTTTTGGGCTTCCCTGTACAATTGTTACAGCAACTACACCTTTGAAAGACCCTTTCAAAACAATTTTAGATTGAACTTTTTGGACGTTTCGGAACGTTTCGGAACATTTTGGAACTCGTACCTAATGTATTTTAGAACATTAGCTTTCCAGTCATATTCGTAGATTTGGAAGCGCACAAGAGATTTGGAACACTCCCAAGTGCTGATGACAGGCATATTGTGTTTCAAAAACACTACATATACCAGTGGAGAGATCAATCCGGGGTTTACTTATGTATCAGGGATATTTTTTAACCTCGGGAAGGAAGTTGTCACATGTCTGCCATCATCACTTTTGCATATTCGAGGACTTTAAACATTCAAATAACAAAGGTTCCCGAACGTCAGAAATTGTTTTCCCGAACGTCAGAAAGATTTCATGAACGTCAGCAAGAGTTTATAGAACGTCAGCAAGAATTCCATAACGTCAGCAAGAGTTCCCAAATGTCAGCAAGAGTTCCTGAACGTACCTGAACGTCAGCAAGAGTTCCCGAACGTCAAAAAGAGTTCCCGAACGTCAGAAAGAGTTCCAGAACGTCAAAAAGAGTTCCCGAACTGCAGCAAGAGTTCCCGAACGTCAACAAGAGTTCCCGAATGTCAAAAAGAGTTCCCGAACGTCAGAAAGAGTTCCCGAACGTCAAAAAGAGTTCCCGAACTGCAGCAAGAGTTCCCGAACGTCAGCAAGAGTTAACGAAAGTCAAAAAGAGTTTCCGAACGTCAGAAAGAGTTCCCGAACGTCAAAAAGAGTTCCCGAACGTCAGCATGAGTTGTTTAAAGATTCATTAAAATTTACCGTTGCGTTTAAGCAGCTTTTCATTCTCAAGAGTGCGTCTCATACCAACTTTTGATTGTTCTTCATGTCCCGTAGTTATGAATTTACATCAGAATGATCGGACAAACAAAATGTTCAGGGTGAGTAACCTCGAATGTTGGTTTTTTTCAATCGCAATTTCCTCGAAAACGGAGATATCTCCAAAACCACCCCTTGCACCCCTTCAGACACCCCCAAATGTGGCTTCACCCAATCGCAAGAAGACTGAGGTCTCAGGCCCCATCATCCGAGACACGAAGAACGCATGCCTGCTGAAAAAAACGCCCCTCCAACCTCTCTACCCCTTCCCGCAGAAACCCACCCCTAAAACTGAAGCCAAGTGATGGATTTCAGTCGGATCACTTCTGGTGTCTTCAGATCCAGGAAATGAACAACTTTGTAATTTAAATCATGGACCTCCGAAGCAGAGTTCCGGAGATAAAGCGCAGCATAGAAAACAACCCTAACTACCCTTCCCCAAAAAGGTTGTAGGGGTGTCAATTTGGGAGAACCCAATGGAACCAAACGAAGCGCAAGAGAACCAGGTCCCAAAACCTCCATTGCAGCACGTAGGTGCAGCCGTTTTCGCGGAAAGTGCGATCGAATAAAACCAACATTCGAGGTGACTCACCCTGTATATAGATATAGAGTACGAAACTCCCCATGGAAAACAAGTATCTACAAGTATAGTATTCTCCAGATGATTTTAGGCGTGCCGTGGTAATTAATCCCTATTCACGTTTAAAAAACAAAATAAAATACCCTCTCAACATGGCAATAGAAACGTCTTTCTATTGCCATGCTCTCAATCCACTAATAGGCGGACACCTTCTGCACTGGAGAGTGGCGGCAGAAAAAGATTACTCATACATGTGTTTTTCCCATTTAACTGTTGCCTCCGAAACTTATTTTTTCTTTCTTTTTACTCTTATGCATTTGGTAGAAATTCGCAAACCTTCATGACTCTCCTCACACGAGAGTCATGAAGTTTTGCGACGCATGCTGGGTTTTGCGGCGCAATGTGCATGCAGCATTTATTGCCTGGGCTATGGCCTGGGTGTATTTGCCAAGTATAGCTCGTTTTGAATGACAAATTTTACCACTCTACATTGCCGGAAATTCAATTGCTGATTTGGAAAATGATGCGCCCATGCATCGTTCAGCAAAAGTCGCTTCCTTTATGAAAGTATTTCGCAATCAACAATCGTACGAGTAGAAAATATGCTAATTCAGACGGTTTCCAAACTCTTGTGCACTGCTGGAAGATAATTGAAAAGTAATGAATCAAACACCATATCTAAATCTAAATCACCGTTATCTAAATAGAAACTCTCAAAAGGCCGAAAGGCAGAGAGTTCTCAAAAGCGAAAGGGTGTTGGCAATCGCGAAGGTTCACTCCTCCTGGCGACTTTCAGGCATCCTTTCTTCTGATAAGGCAGACCTAAAGGGCGATTGGTGGGCTCGCTTGGAGGGCGTGTCAAATTGGAAGCTGGTGCATGCGTGTTATGGTGACGTATCTGGATTGGATTTCACACCCTTTGACGCCCTCAGACTATATTTGGGCGCATTCGGTTGTCCGTCCTGAACGCGTTTTAACACGCCAGTGCGGATTTTACACCTTGTGGCTCTGCTTCAAACATTGCTCCGAAGTGGTATATATCAGAACCTTTTGGCTTCTCAGACACGAGAGATATGCTTTTGAGAACCACGTGATTTCCATACACGTACCATATTAGTTTCAAAATATGCGTTTTCGGCCGAAACAAGTGAGATCCTCCGCGGAAGAACTTACCCTTTGTTAGTTTTCTGCATTTGGGTCAGGAAATAATGCAGAAGTTATGAACCAGCTAATCAGGAAGTCATTCCTCATTCGTGACCTTCTGTCCGATTCGACTGAGTCCTGTTCAAGTGAACGTCACGACCATCGGCCAGGTGGAGTTATTTTTTATTGGTTCATTGCTTTGTCGAACATGGACTCCTATTTCTGAAAAGTCTTCAAGCATGCTCCTTGTTCTCTCTTTATTTGAGTACGCTGGTGCAGTCTGGGACCAAGAATTCTGCAGAACATTTACATATCGAAAATATCCAGAGCGGGAGTGTCATGAATGACTGGTGGGCGACTTTGCCGGAAAAAAACATTATCTCTCTTCAATTCATCCCTTAGAGGTTGTCAGACACTGTCAAAATCTCAATTATTATGTGCTTGACTCCCATAAGCACGCTTCTAATCACCCAATGATGATTTCCAAGCTCTATTTTACTCGTATTTTGACATATGGCTATCGGGTCCAAAGTCAACATCTTTATGAAACATTGGAACTTCAGTCGAATTGCAATTTTTGCACAAAGTTCGCAAAACGAATGACATTTTTGCAATGTGTTAAACTGCATCAATCCCCTTTGAAGTTGGATGGCCAAATTGAATTGGCCTTTCTTTTGGAATTTGTTCAATGTCCGGGGAGTTTTGTCGGATCCTGTAAACTTTTCGCTTGAATTTAGCAAAGGAAATTCCATTCCGAAGAATTTGCTCCTTTGCATTGGTTTCTGGCTTTTTCGCCGCACCTAGAACAATGGCTTGAGATTATTGGAAAGAAGACTATCTGTTGCAAAAAGGATGCATTGTTGCAGGGTTACTCAAAAGCTATAAAGTGGAAAAAAGTATTTCCCGCTCCCTGTTCGTTTGAATTCCGCATGCTACATCCGCTTTTGTGATGTTCCGGAGATACGACATTGCGCCGCGGCCACATTGCGTCCATAGAAGTGTTATGGATTCTGCTTCAAATTTGAGCGATTGGCTTGTTGGGTTTTACATGAAACAAAGTGGTACAGGAGCGGCAGAATTAATGTACCCATGCATGCGTTTTTCCCATTTGAGTGTTGCCTCCGAAACTTTCATTTCTTTCTTTTTATTCTTATGTAGGCGGTAATGAAATTAAAGCGCCAGATTGCTTTCCAGAGGTGTCAGATTTTGACCTCGCTTGTTAAAACAGGATCTTCAATTTCTTCAGCGTAGAGTTCTTTCCAAAATCTGAATGATCGCAATTTTTACATGCACCTATCGTTACATCAATACCGCCGCCGCTATACAAGAATTCCTGATACGACTTTCTTGCCAATTTCACGTGGGAGCTTCATGGTTGTCGATGCATCGCTGAGTGGAATGCAACAGATGGGGTTTTTGCCATTTTTTGATCCTCCGCAATGATTTCTAACTGGAAATCATGTGAACAAGAAGTAAGACCGTTCTCAATGTTGGACAAAAATGCATAACTGTACAGCGACAAACTTTTACATATGTAAAAGCATATGCCAAGTGGAATAGAGGAGCGGATTATGGAACCTAAGTGGCTAGTCAAAAACGGATATTTTCAATTTTCTTGCAGATTGCATCAGAAATTCACTACCCGACGCCGATGTGACCATCTCCGATGAAGAAGATAACTCGGTATCAACCAAATCCTGCGCGGAAGGAAGTACTCCCCTTTGCTCACCTGAGAGCACCGATAGCCCTGCAGCCTGGATCACCACCCATTCCAGTCACGAACCCTCCCAATGCACACCATATTTCTCTACGATTCCTGATCAACAGCGGACAGCAGGTGACTTGTTTAACCAAGTTGACTATCTTTCTGGAACACTCCGGCCAAGGAAACTCGGCTCTCGAGCACAGAAAAGGTCAAAGGACCACTTCGAAAGCACGGCAGGTGGTTCCAGTCACCTGCAAAACTACCACCTGGCAGCCATAAGCAGCTTCAACAACCAACAACTCCACAAGAAGAAACCTCGTCGGCGGAGGACAGCATTCACTCACTCGCAGTTGGCTTTCCTCGAACGGAAATTCCGATGCCAAAAATACCTGTCGGTTGCCGATCGCAGTGATGTGGCTGACACTTTGAAACTTACCGAAACACAGGTGAAGACGTGGTACCAAAACAGAAGGTAAGAGACATGAGTGATAGAAACCTGTTTCTCAGAACTGCTTCACTTCTCTCTCAGACAGACGATTCCCATATGTGTGACGGTCAAAATATATCGATCTTATTTTTGACCGCCAAATTTTTGTCGTCAAACACATCCGCCAAAACCCTTCGATATTGGAACAATCCCCCCTCCTCATCTCAACTGGTCTCGCGAGCCATTGAATCCCTGGGCGCCGCACCAAATTGTGGACTTTTGATTTCATTGGCATCCATTTGCAAACTCTGTTTTTACCCTATTTGCCCTTGTTTTACCATGTTTGAACTTCTGTCACCATAACTGTTTGTGACAATATTGTCTGAATAATAATAAATAAAAAAAAATAATAAATTATTTCTAACTCAGGCGCCATTTAGAATCGAAGGAGACATGCGCTGCAAACATCATGACATTCGTGTAAGGCGTGAAACTCAAATTATATTGAAATTTGATGACCCATGTACTTGCCAGACTTTTAGAACATTTAGGTACTGTGTTGAATGGTTTTGGAGGACCTTGTATGCAGGGTGTTTCAAAAGAGTCCTGATAAGTGCACTGTGTGGTAGTTTAGACAGGCAAATGGATATGAAAGATGTGGAAATAGCATAACGTAAATTGAAGACTGCAAAACTGAAATTAGCCGGGGTTAATTGTCAAGAGATATTAAAAAGATCCTGTATACGAAAATCAATTGAATCCTCTGTTAAAAATGCTCTGATTGGTGCTTGGACACTAAAAAAATGTTTTTGTCTTCGTTCTCTCTTCGGACTCATCTCTCTTTCTCTGTGTTCCGTGAAAATTTCACTGCGAGTGTGCTGTAGTGATTTTTTGTTATTGTCTCCAATTCTTGTTTGTTAATGTCACCGATTGTTTTTATTTGTTGTCTCATTGTTGTTTGTTAAAGTCCATTCCAAACTTGATGTCCTCTGGATTTCAAAATGAAAAGTCGCACAATAAAGCCAGGGATGTCCAAATTCCGGCTCGATTATTCGAAATTTTCCAACGCAATCGTTTCAACTTTTTCTGGAACCAAATACGGAATGTGGGCCACAGAAACGGAAGGCCAAACAAGAAAATCAATTTTCCATCCGGGATCAATGACAATTAATTGGCAAATCGGGGAAAAGGGCATTTTGAAATTGAAATTGTACTTAACAATCATTAAAATCTATGGTAAACAACACCGACATTGGACCAAGGAAGCGCATTCTACAGGTTCTGATACAATGATGTTTAATGGCAGAGTATGATATGGCGCTGTTGAACTGCCCGTCCAAGCCGGGTGATAATTACCTCATCATTCGCGCGAAATTCTGTGGGGATGCGGTTAAAATAATTTTTTTTTTGTGAAAAAAAATTTCTGTAAAAAAACTTTTTTGAAAAAAAAATTTTTTTGTAAAATTTTTTTTGCGTTTTTTTAGTCTTTGAAAAAATCCTGACCCTCAAAACAAGAAGCTCCACTTTCCCTTTTATCCCCAAAATTCAAAAACTGAACTTTAGCCATTTCGTGCTGCGCATATTTCGGACGCAAACTGTTCACCCCTGCTTTTGATACCCCGCTCCCTCCCATCATTTCTCATCAACACGGAGTTCATTCAACCCGCAGAGGACATCAAGTTTGGAATGGACTGTAGTGTCTACTTTGTTTTGACAATTATTGTCTTGCTATCACTGTGTTTCTTCCCCATTTGTAAAATTACTATTAACAGAATGTTTTTTCGTTTGTGTTGAAATGTTTAAAGCAAGTCTACAGATTAGTTGCAGCTTGGAATGATGTTTTTTCTTACAATTTTATTTATGTTGTAATAATTCTTTGCGATAAGCAATACCGTGGGTGATCTGCGTATCCCCGCTTCATCTAATAATTACTTGATTTAGATATAGATATGATTTGATATAGATATGATTGATATGATTTGTTTTCTTTGCAATGTCTTCTCTTGTTGTGAAAATTCCGTGGCGAATGTGCTCCTGAGGTGGCGGGAAATGGCCGCACATCAGAGCCGGGTGTCAGATCCGGTTGTTTTTTTTTCCGTGGGTTGGTGATGTTTTTTCTGCCACTTGCGGTGGCGAATTTGCCACTGAATTTGTTATTTTGTTTAATGAAAATTAATATTATTATTTTTTATTTCTTCTTTTATACTATCCTTTCATCATTATGTTTTATCATGTCAAATGTTCGCCCTCTTTCTCTGCATATTTTTTTTTCTCCACCAAACATTGTATTTGTGGAGCAAATAAAGATTGATTGATTGATTGATTGATTTACTTTTTTGTGTTGTGTTATTGCTCGATGTTTGTTACCCCAAAATTTCATGCGCCTTTTGTCACCTTATTCAGTTTCAAACAGCGATTTCATGTGGTCCCTTCCGCTAATTCTAAATTCCAAACAAATCGCATGAATTTCGACCAATCGGATGCGAGCAAAATCGTAATGACGCAATTATAAAAACAGTTTCATGAACACACCTTTCCGAAGCGATTTCCGGCAGCAGCCTCTGTGGCCGAGTGGTCTAGACAGCCTGCTGCCGCTGCGGTGGTACCCGTGGTGGTGGTTCGAATCCTACCTGGGGTAAAAATTTTAGATTTTTGTTTTTTAAAATACCGAAATGTTTTTTGACACCAGTGGCAGTTGTTGACACCAGGAAGAGGAAAGGTAAGGTAAGGTTAGATTTGCTTTGAATGTCGTAAACGCGGTTTTAATTTGGGTAAGCACCTGATTGGTCGAAATTCATGCGATTGCTTGTAATTTAGAAATGCACGTCCCTTCGTGACGTGCCCCTCTATAAAATGTTTTCGCTGCTGCTGTCTGTGATGCACAAAAATATTTAGTAGTAGTTGGTCTGTGTCGTAAATGCCATCCGCGGCAGTTTAATCAGCGTGTCTGATTTAGCGGCAAATCAACTCTTGCCCAACTTTACTTGATCAATCTGCATAATATATTCTTTGCCGAAATTGAAGTTTGAGGCGGATGGAGGTTTGTGAAAATATGAGAGTTTATGCGCTTTTGAATGTCGATGCTTTTCCTTCGATGTTTGTGATCGAAAAAGTCTAAAAGGTTTCTTCCTAAACATTTTCTGCACAAAAACTTTCGTCTTAAAATGTTTTATCCTGGAGGTTTTCTTCCCAACAGGCTTCCTCCCAAAATATTTATTCCTAAAAGTTTCCTTCCAAGTATGTCATCCCTAAAGTGTTAATCCTAAAATTTTTCCTCCTAAAGATTTCTCCCTAGGAGTTTTCTTCCTAAAATGATTCTCCCGAAAGGTTTTGTTCCTAAAAGTTTCTTTCTTAAAGTTTTCTTCAGAAAATCTTTCATCCCAAACGTTTTCATCCAAAAAGCTTTCTTCCAAAAGGTTCTTCCTAAAAGTTCTCCTTTAAAAAGTTTTCTCCATGCATGAGGTGTTCTTCCCATAAGTTTTCCTCTCAAAAGTTTTATTCTTAAAGTTTTCATCCCAATAGCTTCCCAATGGCTCTTTGCGTGTGTGACCACAGAAATATTTCGTGTAGATATATTTTTTTCTTTAATGGCCATTTTTTCACCATTCCAAATTTTTAAGTGGTTTTAAGAGGTTGACCACATTTCCATTTTCTGCAATTTTTAATCTTTCAAGACGTTATTTTCTCCTTCAGAAGCCCAGCGGCCGTATACCCTTTGCAAATCACCCGCATGTTCAACTTACACTCAACCAATTCAATGGATGAAAGAGGGAAAATTTCATTTTATTCCC
>JASGXE010010489.1:0-14451 GCA_030068105.1 Sinentomon sp. SZTP_YWyxl | reverse complement strand
AAGAGTGTACTGAGGTGGAGCCTGGGCTAATTTCGAGGACACAGGAAGAGGGCACATTTTTCAACATTCAGTTTCATCTGGTTTATCGTGCACCACTCTTCGACTTTGAGCAGGTCAGACTGTAAAAGCTGTCGGTCACGAGGATCCTGAACAATTTTGTAGATGAGGCAGTCATCTGCAAAAAGGCGCACATTACATGATAGATTAGAAGTGAGGTCGTTTATATAGATCAGAAATAAAATTGGCCCAAGAACACTTCCTTGGGGTACGCCAGAGGTGACAGGGGCTTCATCAGACGATATGGCATTTAAACCGACCCGTTGTCTGCGACTGGTCATTGAAAGAACGCAATACTTTAAAGAAATTGCCACCCACTCCGCACGAGGACAACTTTGAAAGAAGCCGCTCGTGAGGAACCTTATCGGAGGCTTTGGAGAAATCTAGGAAGACCAGGTCAATATCTATACAGGGTGTCCCGTAAATCAACCCCCAAAAATATCAGAATAGATTACGCAGGAGCATACAAATCGAAGTTAATCAGTGGATAAAATTGATCCGACCCCCCATTACTGAGTTATGCCCCCCCAAAACCCCCCAAAATGGACCCTTTTGGGGTAATCATGGGGGAGGTAAGATTTCACCGTAGAACTGTCAAATTTTCAGGACAGGTTCTATGTAACGAGTAAAACAAAAAACAAAAAATGTTCAGTGACAAAAAACCGTCCGAGCCTCCAATTCCACGCAGTGCCCCCCCAAAAATCCAAAAAAGCCCAATTTGAGGTAGTTTTGGGGAAACTGAGATACGGGGAATGGGGGTCGTAGTATTAAAGCCGTTTTTCGCAGGCAGATTCCCAAACATACACGGAACAAAAAATGTTCAGTGGAAAAAAGTCGTACGGCCCTCCATTTCTGCACAGCATCCATTCAAATACTGCTAAAAAGCTTCTCGTTCCCAGGGGGTCACGACCGTCACCATGGTAATATTGTGCGTTGCCATGGTAGCACTCATGAGCCCCTGGGAACGTGAAGCTTTTTAGCGGTATTTGAGTGGATACTGCGTAGAAATGGAGGGTCGTAGGACTTTTTACTACTGAACATTTTTTGTTCCGTGTATCTTTGGTAATCTGCCCGCGAAAAATGGCTTTAATACTACGACCCCCATTCCCCGTATCTCAGTTTCCCAAAAACTACCTCAAATTGGGCTTTTTTGGATTTTTGGGGGGGGGGGCACTGCGTGGAATTGGAGGCTCGGACAGTTTTTTGTTACTGAACATTTTTTGTTTTACTCATTACATAGAACCTGTCCTGAACATTTGGCAGTTCTACGGTGCAATATTACCTCCCCCATGATTACCCCAAAAGGGTCCATTTTGGGGGGTTTTGGGGGGGCATAACTCAGTAATGGGGGGTCGGATCAATTTTTTCCACTGATTAACTTCGATTTGTATGGTCCTGGGTAATCTATTGTGAAATTTCGGTGGTTGATTTACGGGACACCCTGTATAGTGGATTCGGCCGCAGATGATATAGCTTGATTGACTCTCGCCAGTTGCATTTCGCAGGATCTATCCTTCAGAAACCCAAACTAGTCATCAACTAGAAAACCATAGGAATCCAGATAAGATGCTGATGTTGAGCACAGTATGTGTTCAAATATCTTGGAGCAGACACTAGTTAATGATATAGGACGGTAGTTGGATGGGTCAGATTTATCACCAGATTTAAATACAGGAGTAACATTAGCAGTCTTCCATTGACTAGGAAAAACACCAAGTTGCAAGCAGCGCTAGAACAGGATTGCCAGATAAGATGAAAGGTATCGGGAAGAAGCTGCAAGAATTTAGCGTTTATTGCATCAGGGCCAGGTGACTTATTGGGATTTATATCATTTATTAGAGGTATAATTCCAGGTTTGCATATTTGGACGTCAACTAGCGGGGCAACGGCATTTGCAAAAGGCTGGACACCTTCTTGCGAAAAATTCTGGTTTTCGTCCGTAAACACAGAGACAAACAAGTGATTAAGGAGAGCAGCTTTCTGTTCGGGTTCAGAGGCAAAAGTTCCATTTGATTTGAGAGCTGGAACACAAGAATGTGAACCTTTAGTCTTGAATTTTAGGTAGCTGAAGAATTTCTTTAGTTCTTCTGGCAGAGCACTCTGGATGTATCTAGTTTCAGATAGACGCTTAGCTTGGTTAAGTTGGGTTCTGAGACGTCTGAATTCTTCAAGGTGTGCATGCGAATAATGATTACGTTTGTGGGCGGTCCTACATTGCTTCTTGAGAGACTTAATTTGATAGTTGAACCAAGGAGGATTACTTGAGTCCTTGAGGACTCGCAGACGCGAATGCGTCGTCTGCTCAGACAAAATTTTATTTTTACCCGGAAACTGAAAACACAAGCCCTGTTTTAAATCGTCGATTTTTGTTGCAAATCGATAACTCACAACGTTTTCTACGGATTTAGCCCAAATTTGGAATTTTCTATCATTTACGGAAACAAAGATCTGACAATTGTTTTTGTCTTTTTCAGACGCGAATGCGTCGTCTGCAAAGAAAAATGTTATTTTTACCCGGAAACTGAAACACAAGCCCTGTTTTAAATCGTCGATTTTTGTTGCAAATCGATAACTCAAAACGTTTTCAACGGCTTTAGCCAAAATTTGGAATTTTTCTATCATCTACGGAAACGAAGATCTGGTTGATTGTTATTGTCTTTTTCAGAAGCGAATGCTCGTCTGCTACGAAAAAATGTTATTTTTACCCGGAAACCGAAATCACAAGCCCTGTTTTAAATCGTCGATTTTCGTTGCAAATCGATAACTCAAAAAGTTTTCAACGGATTTAGCCCAAATTTGGAATTTTCTATCATTTTAAGAAACGAAGAGCTGATTAATTGTCTTGTCTTTTTCAGAAGCGAATGCGTCGTCTGCAAAAACAAAATGTTATTTTACCCGGAAACTGAAAGCACAAGCCCTGTTTTAGATCGTCGATTTTCGTTGCAAATCGATAACTCAAAACGTTTTCAACGGATTTAGCCCAAATTTGGAATTTTCTATCATTTAAGGAAACGAAGAGCTGATTAATTTTTCTCTGCGATCGGTGAAGAAATGTGGGAATTTTATTTTATACGATTGCACTTTTTAATTTTTTGCGCTAAAACCGGAATTTTGTGAAAAGTCGCTGAATGGTCAAAATTTCAAGTTCCGTATATTTATGGTTAGTTTTTGCTCAAATTTAGCTGTCTTATATGGGAGGTCTCTCACGCAAAATTTCAACTCATCAGGTCAAGTTGAGTCTGAGTAATGGGTTGAAAGGTCACAATTTGGAGAACTGACTGGCATCTTTTCACATCATCTGTCAGTCGCAAAACAAATAAAACGGTTTCCATGGCAACATCAACTGGGTTTTCGACTTGATTCAAAGCTTCCGAAATTCTGCCGCTGAATGAAACACCTTCTCCTTTAGTCAGACTCTCCATTAGCAATCACACTCAGCTTACAATCAGCGCCAATACGATGGCCAGATTGGCGTTGTGAAACTTTAATTTCTAATTACAACGCCATTCCTTTTACATTTCTGGGAACCCTTCACCCATCTGCTAAATTGACAGCTCTGCTAAAAGCGTTAATGTGTGTGAGTGGAAATGAGGTATACGGCCGTTCACGTATGTCACTTATCACTGCAACCAGAGATGCTCAAGAGGGTACCCTGTTCTTTTTCCAAGGGTACCCCTATCCAAACACTGAAAACTGCCTAATCCGAAACTGTCAGTGCTAACAATGCTGATGAAGCAATCGTAGAAGGGTGTAAACATTCTAGCTTAAGTCTTTTATAAGGTGGAACAAAATTGCACAATTGCACGTAATCAATATCCGAAAATAACTATGTTCTTATAGCCGTGCCATTGTGTCCCCCTTTAACGTCAGTCTTATCTCCAAAGGATCTACGAGGCGTAAAAGAGGATTTGTGCTGTTGTTATTTATTTTGTTATAGGTTATGGTATATAGCAGTTTAGATTGCAAGGTTTCGCATTGGAAAACTTATAGCCAAAGCTAACCCAACATGATTTGGGTAAGAAAAGAAACCTAACGAAACCAAGCCTAACCTTGCCTACCTAACCAAACAAAATAAATAACTGTGATCCAACAACATAAAAGAAAAACCAAACAGAAAAACAACAAAGAAAACCCTGTTTGCTTAGCCACACTTGGTTTAATGAACAAATAGGTACCCGTTGCCAAATTGGAAGGAAGAAAGCCATTTGCGACGAAAAATGCAACTTTTGCTGTTCTTATCTCTTCCTGTGATCATCATTTCACACAATTTATTCAGATACAATTGCCAGTGCATTTCACTGAGTTGTGAAATGCCGTAAGAATTGAATTGCTTGTAAATGCCACCCCTATGTCATGTGCCAGTTAAATCCTGGCCACCTATCATGCATCATAAAATCCTTTTCATAATCACGTAATACTTCAAAATGTGGCAAAAGAGTAGCCAATAATTATTGTGGCAAAGGCATCAGCAATCACCTAGGAATTTTGGATTTCCATGCACTGCTTCTCTCTCAGAACCCTCTCGGAACCCTGTCACATTGGGTGCAAAGAGCAGACAGAACAGAAACTACAGTATGGATGACATAATTTTTGGTTGAAAACTCACCACAGATATTTATAGAAACCCTGTCATCATCGGAAATTGCTAACCGTTTTCGTTGCACCAAATTTGAATGAATCTCTCTCCTCATCACTTATCTCATATCTTCCACACATGACACTTTTAAATTAATCAGTTTTCCAAGCTTTCTGGCTTTGGAGTTTTTACATGTGCTGGAAATTATTTCGAATGTTGATACACTGCAAAAGACAAAACCATGACTTCCCTGGAAGCGAACCTTTTAATCTTTTTATTCATATAATAAAATGTTTTTCAATTTAGCTTTCGATCATCACTCAAAGTTGGCGAAATGCAATGCAGAGTAATCAGATATGGCTCCGTAACCGGATTGGTTTTCGCAAATGAAATTTATTGCTGTCATCCTGACTTGCGGCAAACTGTGCTCATGGAAACAAGAAAATGAGCAGTGGCGCATTCTTAAAAAATGGAACATCAAAGCTGTAGCGATGCAAATCAATGTCACATCAATGCTGCAATCAAAATGCCGTCATCATAATGGCATCAAAACGTAATCGACGCTGTAATCAAAATGGCACATCAATGCTGAAATCAAATGCGTTAACAAGAAATCTGCCCGAAACATAGACAAACAATGCGAATTGAGGCATTTAATTTTGTGAATTTGCTGTAGTGTGGGAATTGCAGACAACTAGACCGGAAGGATCACCATACCAAAATGATTCATAAAAAATACTTCAATACAGTTTGAGCATTGGTCAGTGACCATGGCGATGTGCTGTTTCTCTTAGGAGCTGAGCGTGAATTAGCTACCTGAGCGATTACTCCCCCATTTTGGGTGCCTGACCCTATACATTTAGGGCAGCACTTTAGATTCAGCCCGATTCTTTCGGTTTTCCAGTCTCAGTTGCTTTCGATAAGACAGAAAGATCCCACACTTGAGACCTTTGTCCCGCACTCTACCTTAGATCCTTTACTTAAGACGTTTGTGTGCTGTGCTGTGCCCATTCCTAAGACCTCACCTCGAGACATGTAAAGCATAAACCTAACTTAACGTCAAAACACATTCATATTACGCACACCCTGACCAAGTAAGCAGAAGAAGGTCATTCAAATATTTTTGTTATCTTAAACAGTGCAAACTAAAAATTGCAACTCCGTCGTTAGTGCCACTATCGATTTACACGGTGTTCACGAGTGTGCAGACATTATGGCTCTACAAATAATGAATGTAGTGTTGTGATAGCCTTCTAGACAAACATTATGCAAGTTCAATAATACATAGTTTGAGGAGTGCATAATCGATTCGAAATTTCTCACCGTGATATAAAAACATCAGTGCGAAAAATCAAAGATTGCTGATATCAATGGAAGCGTCAGTAATTTATATTTTACGTTTTATCGTGTCGAAGACGTTCATGAAATACCATCACCACAATCATGCGCTATGTCCGATTAAATTGTGCGTCAGATAACTTAGCGTTTTAGATTACAGCGACGCGTTATTCTGTTTCTTTGTATGTTGTTTGAACCCCATTATCTTATGAAAGTCTTATGATGATCAATGTGAAAACGTAGGAGAAGATATCATGCTTGTGAGGTAGTCAGCAACGCAATGCTCAATTTCTGAAAATCTCTGAAACCGAGATGAAATCGCCCATGTTTTAAAAAAATGCAAAATACGCGACAAATTCTTGAATAGCCTGATCATGGCATTCAGGGCTTTGTCAACTTGGCGCTGTTTATGCTTGAGGTAAAATGAATGATCACTTGTTACAGACGTTTTGTTTGTTGATCTGTTGACATACGATTCAATATGGGTCGTCACTACGATCATACACAACCAGACAGAAATACCAACGCCACATAATTCTACTGACGAGGCGTGGTGCTTTTGCTCTCCTCGTTTGCGCGCGAAGAATGGAGTAGGCCGCACGAAAGAGGGACTCATTCTGCAAAAGCTTCAATCCACCGGAGGAAGCAAAGCAGAGTTGTACTTTATTCCGTTATTGGATTTCGTCTAGAGCAAATGCGTGAATCGGCGGCAGTTTCAGATCTTGGACCATACAGGGAAATGCAAGTCAAAACTAAACATACAGGGTGGCCCAAGGCGACCCGGTCAATTTGCGTGTTCGTCAAATGTGTTCTTCTGTCACTCATTCACGCTATGGGCGGGCAGGCATGTCATCTAGCGGAGCTGTGGGGCCATTCTTCTCGAACACGGTAACAGGAAAGCGGTATCTTCGTATCTTCAACTGCTGCAGCAAGATGTTGTCCCTAAACTCCCAGAATGTATGCCGGATATTCAAGCCATGCTTTGGCAGCAATGTAGCCGGCGCACTTCCCCACTATCATGTTGCTGTCCGCAAATTCTGAGACCAAACGTTCCCGGGCAGAATGATGGGCAGGCAAGGGGACATTGAAATACCGCCCACATCGCCTGCTCTCATGACCGCATGGATTTCTTTCTCTGGGGGTACATCCGTAAACAGGTCTATATGAGACCCATCTAACCTGCTGAACCTC
The DNA here is from genome assembly GCA_030068105.1 of Sinentomon sp. SZTP_YWyxl. Lineage (NCBI taxonomy): Eukaryota > Metazoa > Arthropoda > Protura > Sinentomata > Sinentomidae > Sinentomon > Sinentomon sp. SZTP_YWyxl. Next base: position 7,289 of record JASGXE010010489.1, on the reverse strand, counting down.
CAGCAAAAACATCGAATCGGCGATAACATGCGTGCCATATTGTGCCAGAAAGTGTGCCACCATCCGCTGGGAGGACGACGAAAACCAATTCGAGTAACTCCGGCATTTAATATCACTTTTTAACAAATTGACCGGGTCGCCTTGGGCCACCCTGTATATAGGTATTGCTATCGCCCCGATGCTTCTGGCGATTTTACGGGTTTCGTGTTCATTGACCTGTTTTTGGCGGAGCCGCAATTAACCTGCCTTAACGGTGCATGGTGTCGAAAAAGTTCAGAGTCTGAAGCAGAAAAATGTGCAAAAAGTGATGTTATTTCATGTGCGGGTAAAATGAGGATGCTGAGTGAAGTGAAGTATTGGGTGGCCCTAAAATGGCTTTCTATTTAATGAAGAAAATTTCAAAATTCTCCGCCTTTTCTTTTACGCGCAAATTTACAATCGATTCTCAAACTCGTGGCACACGTTGTATATGGCTCCTACTGCGGGGGCGAATTGCAAATGCGGTTGCTTCGATTCTTGGAAGGAAGCCTGACTCAGATGCCGTGTTGGTTTGAATACCTGGCTCTTTAGTAGGCCCAAGATGAAGAAACAAACGAGTGCTAAATCTGGACGCCATGGAGTTCACTCCATTCGTCACGTCTTTCCCTGACCACAATCCTAGGACCAATACCTGAGGAAGCTTGGATTTGTTGCCATTTGTTATCTGTTAAATGACGGATTGTGAACAACAATAAATGTCAGTAAATGACGAATTGTGAATGTCGCCTTTTCTGAGCTGGTAAATGACCCAGGGCTTGGACTTGACGGCGTCTCTGCTGGCCTGTTTCTCTTGCATCGGCCGTTTGTCCACAGAGGCGATAATGGATGGTACCTTTGTTCAAAATTGCGCTCTCAGTGTGAAGATGGCTTTCGACGAACATGCGGGCAGATTCGATTGCCATCAGTTTGGTGCAACGTGTTCTCGGCCTTGGCATGCAAAAACGCAGCATCTGAATGCGTTCATTCAATGACAACTGCATTTTTTTTAACTTTTATCATATCAGTCATATAGAAAATTAGGCCGAGGATATTGATCGGCGACCGCCTCGATTGAGATCGCGTCGGCGATCGCTATCTTAGGCGATCGCTAACAGCGAACGCCGGAGCGATCGCCGATCGCTAATTGCGATAACTGAGGAAAAACTCGATCGGTTTGGGACTGAATATTCAGACAGATGATAACGAAGCGAAAACAAAACTGCAAAAATCAAGCCGATCGCACTAACATGTATAGTTTTGAATGGCAATACCCTGTATATTCAAGCAGTGTTATGAACTCGCGCTCTTCTCAAAACTGCAGTTTGATATCTGCTGTTGGCCGCAAAAGCGAAGAGAAAAAATCACATTATTGTGACTTCTTGTGATAAGAGATTGCAGATAATTTACGAATTTAGGCCCAAAGTAGTCAAAAACGTTGCATACTCGTAGAACGGTGTTTGTTGTGATGCTATGCTAAAAAACCTGAATTTCATGGGAAAGGAGTCATAGAGATCGGATAAGGGGAGAAAAACACGTGGATTTCAAGGGAAAATGTTACTTTCAGTTACCTACCGAGCGGGACAGAAAAAACGCAACTTCTTGGGGATAGCTTACACATATTATAGTTGGAAAACCAGTTAAACACGAAAACCGCTAATTAATGACTCTCTTACAGTTATAAATCCGGATGGAGGAAGAAACCCGTGGATTTTAAGCAAATTGCAGTTCAGAGAAGCGATACTCTGCACGCAGCGCGATCGTGCCAGACTCGTTGGTCGTCTCTCTGGCTAAAAGGGGCCAGGAACAGATGTAATACCACCAACTTTTATCAGTAATGGCGATCTGCTCATATTGCGCCTTATTTTACGGCACTTTTCAACCAGAATTATCACCCATAGGAATGTTTCCTTCTAGTTTGAAAGAGGCACTAATCACTCCCGTTCCATACAAAGATGATTTATGGTCATGAATCTTATATCTGTCGTTATTTACGCTTATTTTTTTATCAAAACGTTTAGAATTAACGTTTGTTCCGCCTGAGATCCTTTCTTGCCTGTTGATATACATGCGCTTGAATGTTTTGAAAGACGTTATGCCAGATTTATAACGGGGGTTTCGAACGCCACACAAGTGTCAGAGTCATGTTTCTTGATATGGGCCTTGAACCGTTGGAGGTTAGGAGACAAAGGCGCCGCTTGAACTCTCTAGCCTACTGAGCGACAAAAATGCCGTTTTAATCCCATCTTGTTATGTTGTTAAGTTCACTCAACGCCGCACCGATAACGGTTTCGCAATGACTGATCAGGTTCCCAAGCGTATCCTCTTACATTAATTAACATGCTTACAACAACATCATTTATTCGAATTGTTCAAGAAAAGTTATCATTAAATTGCTTTGTTGCTCTTGTTCTTTGTTTTAGCCATTACTATTGTGATGTGTTGTTATCTTTGTTTATGTTGTTGTGGTTGTAGCTGTTACTGCTGTTGATAAGGTAAATAACGTATATGCGTGTTTAAAAAATAATAAAAATAAAAAATCATTGGTGGTCAACAATGGTAACAGCTACGATCAGTGCAATTATCTGTAGAAAAATAAAAAATCAAGGCTACCAGCTGCAGCGTCGAAACCCCTCCTACCAGTAGAAAGGAGCGTCTCATAAAAAGCTAACATAAAAAATCCATTTTGGTTCGTACTATCACGGATTGGAATAACCTCCACCCTTCGTCACCTCTATTGACCCAACGTAGCACTGTCAGAGCTTCTGTTCAGCCGTCTCTCCCTTCGGGTTCATGAATTTTTATTTATTTTTTTACTTTTTTGACTTCTTTCTGTTCTTTGCTTGTTTTTTAAACATTCTTGACTGGCTAGTCGCTGTAGAGTTGTGTTGTCATATTTATGTTGTGCGTTTGCATATCCACTGGAGGTTGCTCCCTACCTTTAACTCCTTACGGGCACTATTGTCTCTTAAACTAAAATTAAATTAAAATTTAATTTACACTCAACTCCAGGTTGCTCCCTGCCCTCAACTCCTTACGGGCAGTATTGTCTCTAAATTAAAATTAAATTAAAATTAAATTTACAGACCATAATAATTATCGCCCTATCTCTCAGATTTCAGCCTGCGTCAATCTCTTTGAGCAGCACCTTGGTTTCATAATCCGAACCTTCTTACACGGTAATGATTTTTGCACTCTCATCAGCATGGTTTTTTTTTCCGAGGATTTCCCATGTGAGACCCCTTAATATTTGCCGCATGCTCGATTTTGCTAAATTTGGCTAAATTTGACGCCCTTTCATCCCATCATTTTTTTCGGGTATTCAAATCTTCTTTCATTGGTTGTTCCGCTAAAGTTAAAATCTGAATAGATTATCAACATGACCTGTCATATAGTAGTACGGGGTGCACCGTAGGGCAGTGCCCCGTCCAATTTCTCTTTCTCATGTACATCAATGAGATAGTGGCTTCAGTTTCGTTGTCCATACGACTCTGTGCAGATGACATCGTTCATTAGCAGCCTATTCCCTCTGCATCGACTCTCATTAAGTTACAGCATCGACCTGGCTCAATCTCAGATGGTGCCCAAATGGCACACATGTCCGTAACAGCATAAAATGTATTTCAGTTTATAGAAAAGGCCAAACGAGGTTTACAATCAAGGGTGTGCGGACTTGTCAATTATAATATTGATAGAGTGCCCCTTACATCATCTGACTTTGTCACTATAATCTACCGGAGTGTTGATCACTACACTATTAATAGTCTAAGCACATTGGTCACATTGTTGCTAAAGCCCACCGAGTATCACAGCAACGGAATCTTCGTAATTCCAACCCTCATGTGACACCACATGCATAGAAAATCCATGTTCTTCCATATCTTGAACACGCCTGCTCTCAATATGGGACCCTTCCTAAAAACGCAATAACAACGAGCTGCAGCCGCACAAAATATTTTCTCCCAGAAATCATCAGTTTCGCCTATGCTTTGCGAACTGGGGATTAATACCTTCCTCCAGCGCAGGCAGGATCGGAGATCTGCTCTTCTCCGAAAAATAATGGAAGTGAGACTATGATTATTCTCCCCTCCCCTGGTTTTGCAAGGGTTCCTACCCTCGTTACTGTCAACATGCATATCCCTTTCTGCACCCCATATAAAAAACTCAATACTGCATTTTTCGTGACTCATTTTTCGGAGCACCATCCGGAACTAGAATTCTCTGCCCTCAAGCTCGTCGCTTGTCCTCGAAATGGCTACTGCGTTGGAAAAATCTTCTTTCTGTCTAACCTAGTACATTTGCCCATTCTGTTGATTTTATACTGATTATCTAGCACGACTCATGGTGACAATCCACATTGTGAACTATTTTTAGAATATGAAATGAAGTGAAATGAAAACACGACCTGCGGGTTGTATCCCTCCTTAATTATCCAATATAACGGCTATTCCAGTCTACGAATACATCTTTTTAACTTAAAGAATATTTCTAAAAGTATGGCTTCGTAGTTCCTAGATAATTATCCCTATGACTGTGGATTTAATATAGGAAAGTTTTTAAAATTTCAGTTTGCGTATCTTTTTAGCATAATCGTTCAATTTTAGCAATTTCCAAATCCTAAATTAGAAACTTCAGCCTTCATTCTGTCGACTGAAACCATAATTTTAGCGTTTAATTTATTTGCTGAAATAATTGTCTGAAAACACCTGTAGGGTGCAAGATCTCTTCTGGCTTCCATGGAAGATGGAAGCCAACAACATAGACAAAATTAAGGGTTAGTGTCAGTGGTGTTCCTGAAAAACAAGGGAACACCTGAAATCAGCTTTTCCTTTCCTGCACCACAGTCGCAGTGCTCATTTTTTAAGAAATTACAAAAATGCTTTGTTCGTTTTCTAGGGAAACCAATCGAATTTTGGCCATTTGACATAATGGACAAATTAGAGTTTATTTCCTTTGTCAACGGTGATCAGTTGTACTTGGCGCATGTCACTGGGAATGGCAATCAGAAGGTTATCAATGTTCCGAAGGAAAGTCAAATCTATTATCAAGGTACGCCTGTTGCTATCCCTAACCTGACTTCTGCACTAAACAGATACGAGAAAGTGTTGCGGAACTCAAAAACATCGTTTTTTGTTGCACAATAATCTTTTGTCGGTGAATATACGTCTTCTCTCTACGATTTACTGCATGCATCGTGTAAAAGACCAAGCCTGGTGACACCATAACTCCTGCATCCTCGGGCTGGTGTTTCGTGCGTAAAATGTTCTGCGTCAGTCAGCGCTCCACGTTTTGTCCAATGACTGGCAAGAAAAATGACGACTTTGCCGCAATCATGTTCTTGCTGAAGTCCGCGCTTCAAGTTTGATTTACACTTTGCTTAATAGAGATTAGCGAAGGCTTTTGTACTGAAAGTAAGCCTGCTTTATTTGACTATGGAAGTACATGAGCTAACCTGAAACAAAAACTTCCAAAATTACCACTTGTTGATCAGTTCAAACCAGAATCAGCACACCGAACACATGCCATTCAGGCTGTAATTTGCTGAAATTAGTGTATTCTAACTGCTACGAGCACACGTCTTTAGTCATGAATGAAAAGATATACAACACCAGCATCGGATGCATACAGTGTGATCCACAAAACACATGGCCCGCAAGTAAATATAGTTTTGAAATCGGTCATTCCCAGAATGGAGGAAAGTTGCACTAAAATGGAATGGGCAGAGACAAGAGCACATTTTCTTGTCCTTTTCATGTGCTCGTCGTGAGTAAGGGACACCAAACCGATGGCTTCGTGCGAATTTTGCCCATTGTGATTTTGTACTCATCACCCTATTATCCTGACAAGCTTTCTTTTTTCTTGCTACAACTTACACTGCCACACCAGTCGCAGTGAATTAAAAGACCGCTCGCAGCTATGGTACATATATTTGCGAAAGAAATTGGTCGAATTGGAATAGCCAGCACTAAAAGGATCCTGAAAAGGAACTACCAGTAAAACGACCCAAAATCTTCAGGAAAATGACAGAGAAAAGTCGATTAAGAGAGTATTGCCGTAGTTGTCACGTAGTTATCCCCAGTAAAGTTTTGTTTTCAGGTTAACACCTTCTGGAAAATAGAAATATGTTTCAGCAAAAAGAGATATGATAACAACTGTATGACAAATATTTCATCCGATTCTACCAGTATCTTTTGAAAGTGGTCGGATTTTATGTCATCTGCCACTGCGAAAGAACAATCTAGAGCTTCATTGGAACATTTGTCGAAAAATGTTTGTTGCCCTTGCGGGCACTCTAAATAACAGCAAAATTATCATCTTTCATTGCCATTTGCTAAACATATTTTCAGGAACAGCAAATTGTACTGAGATTTATCGGGATGCTCACATAGTGATGCTTGTCAAATTACCCCTCTTTTTGTTACGGGTTCTGGAGAGGAGAGGCTTTGTACCACGAGGTTTAAGCAATGTAAATTTCTGGGATTCGTGAACAATTTTTTTTCTGTCATGTAATTCTCCAGTTATTTGTGATAGTTGAGCAATTTATGAAGGTCCTTCGAATCCGCACCTGCATTGCCCATCCAAGATTCTATGCGTTTTTTGTAATTTTTGCGAATTTTTCGGAATTGTGTTGTTGAGTCAACCACCATACTGACGAGGTTTGCTTAGGTAAATGAAGCGATTAAAAAAAAAATCCTATCGACCAACACCGCCGGTGGATCAAAGTTTGCCAAGAAAATTTACATGACACAACACTAGATTGACCGTAATATTTCTATACATACCTGATAACATCTTGCGCAAAAATTTCGTCACGAATTTGAATATGTTGTCATTTTGAAAATAAGTCTCCGATAAAAAAAATATCACCTCGTTTCCAACTGACCGCGTTCTACCGTAAGAACAGACCTCGTTTAATTATGATGAACTCGGATGATAGGTTGTGAAGAGCTATGGATGTCGCTCGAGAGGTAGGGAGGTGTCCCACTGCCAATCTCCATGAAACACTTTGCGGGAGGTGTCTTTTGCATGGCAGTGTATTTTTGTTTTGGTTAAAAAGAGCCGGTGATCCCAAAAAATATTTGGCTCTACGGATAAGTACAAAAGTTGCGTCCTGTATCCGTTTCGACCTCGAAATCCCGGCAGGAATTTATTAACATACAGCAGCAATGATTAATGAGCTTTGAGGTTTTCCTGGGACAGTATAATTACGTATTTCCATTACGAATAATTCTCCTAGGTTTCAGGATTTAAAAACTGGAAACGAAGATTTCTCC
>JASGXE010010488.1:0-16436 GCA_030068105.1 Sinentomon sp. SZTP_YWyxl | reverse complement strand
TTTATATCTGATTTGATCATTTTGACAAAGCATCATGCACAGGATCTTGGAAAGAAAGGCTGTTGTTCAAGAAGCTGTGAATTTTTTTAAACGAAATGATTGTTGGACGTGGTCTGGTCTGAAGGAAGTGGTCCGATGTTTAGTTATAAACTGACTTTTTTAAATGGGCGATTCAATTACTGCTGCAATTCACCTCCGTCACTTGCCATGCAAGAAACGCTGTGACCATCCATTCATTCAAGGAGGCTTGTGAGTCATGATTCCAATTTGCACAGCTATCATTCAGTTCAAATCAGTGGCATAACTACCACCGCGCTGCACGGGGGCCACGCAGCGGCAGAGGTGAAAAATCGTTTGTAGTTTTTTTTCTCTCCGTGCCAGATATTTTTCCGAATGTCGTCCGCAAGCAATGCTCTCATCGCTTACTAAATGAACTTTACTACCCTTTGTCCGGCATGGCGGGGCCCAACGAGCTCATCGAAATTTCTCTCAATACTCTCTATTCTGTTGTCAACCGAACCAACTGCTTGATGTGTGCCTATTTAGACAAGAAAAAGTCCACGAAATTGGCTTCCCCAAATGTAGCTACTGAATGTAAAGTTTCACCAACTGCAGACTTGTTTTGTCTGTTGCATTTATCGAAAGGGCCAAATGTCTAGATAGCCAGTGCAAACAGCACTTTGCTTGTCCTTTCGACTTGTTGCCCCACAGTCTCCGGTAACATTCACTTAGCCTGGTTATTCAAACTAGAATTAACTTTTTAACCCTGGATTAAACCCTTAACTTGAGTTAAAGCAGTTAAGCAATGTTAAAATCATGTGTGTCTCGGATTAAGGGGTTTAACCCTGGGTTAAAAAATGAACTCTAGTTGGAAAAACTGGGTATAAATGGCATTTAGCAACCTGGCAAATGTTATGACTTATGAGAGGGCCGAACTGCACCAGATAGTCAGTGCCACGAAACAAGTTCCGAGTAGGATCCAGAAAAAGTGCCACTCCTTGGGGCCCTGCAAATAAGCTTGTGGGGGCCCTTGCAATTCACAATTCCTGGTTACGTCACTGGTTCAAATAAGTATTGATCTCTTCGTATTGTGGAACTGCTAGTTCTGTGGAACTGCCAACTCCAGAGGGGTTGCTTCAGCCAGGGGGCTGTGTTACATAAAACGGAAAATGTTTACACAGGGTGTTTGGGAGAACAGGTAAGGGGGTTGGACTCAGCAGACCGAACATCACAAATCGGTGATATCCCCTCTATGGCACCGCAAAAGAATGTGGTGAAACATTATTGCACAAAAGAATGACTCCTGATTCATGCAAATGGGGACTTTTTCCACATCGCAGGCTGGAGCTCACGATTTGTCCCCATTTGCTGTTTGCCTGCAGATGGGAACAGCATTGTAAAGGAGGCTCAATCTGAGAGAAAATCATCGTTATGTCGTCTGGGCACGCTGTTTGAACACTGTCTGCTTTCTTCGCATGTCAGACTCTGTTTGGTAGCCACTGTTCCATTCCGTCCAATTCTGGTCTCTCCATGTGAGATCTGTAGGCTTGAAAACCCCTGAAGGCTGAAGTGTGGTGTGAGGGATATAATCAGTACAGCTTTTGTTCCACCCTCTTCTTTCAAGAATTGAATGAGCTTCGACCTTTTCGAACTAGGCTGTTTCAGTCACTCTTGAAATGGTTTTTGTGAACCTTTCCTTTTGGATAAAAATTAACTGGGCAAACTCAAGGAGGGAGGTAGGGGTCAAAATAGTAGCTTCCGTATTTCTTGACCGATTCCATTTGAATTTGGTAGGCATTTAGGTGCCATTCTGTCGAGTCTCCGTACAAAATTTCAACTTTTCTGGGTCAAGTGGTTTCTAGGCATTCCAGTCATTTTTGGCACTTAAGGTAAGACATGTTTGAAAAATATAAGAAGCCTCGGTTAAGGAGTGAAAATTCAACACCTTTGGCTCTGTCAGCCAAAAGAGCAGCATTTTTCAGTAACGATGCCGATTTTTACCTTTCTGGGTTGAAGGACTGCTGAGAAAGAGCAAATGAAAGGTCAAAATCGTAAAAAAATGAATGCGGCAAAAACACGCCTTGAATTTTGTGGATTTTCCGAAGTTAATGAAAAAATATGCTGTCGTGTTGTGTGAGAAAAGTATCGCATGAAAATCGCGATAGCTCCTCAACCAATAAAGCCACAGTAATTACAATTCATCATTGGAATCAGCATAAAATGGACTATTTGGTGACATCACAAAGTATAACGTTCAAAAATTATGTATTTTTCTGACCCCTACCCCCTAAAAATAACTGTCTGGTTTCCAATAAGGAAAAAGCCATGAGATAAAAAAATACAAAGACTGGGTATTTATTTGCTCATCAAAAAATCTGTATACAAAAGACGAGAATTTGTTGTTAATACATTTGCGAGTGCATATCGTCATCATCATCTGAATCAGGAGCCAGCACTTTCTTCTTTGCCATTTCAACACTCGGATCAATTGTCACATTGAAACACCTCGGAAGAAACAGATGACCTTTTGGTGCACCAGGCCGGTGACTAGCAGCTTGGTCGGGTGAAGTTTCCAAGCGGTGACTGTTGTTCATGTCTGAAAGGGAAATGAAATGTTCATGTATAAATCCGAATTTACTACTTGGAAAATTGCATTTGCTTGCATAAACTCCTGCACTTGATGACAGTTGGCAGGCAGTTCACAGTCACAGAACAATGACTCCGTCAAGACAAGTACTTACATTGGATCATTGTAGTCATTGTGGCCATTATTGTTTCTGTGACTGCAGTACACATGATCAAGAAGAGTGTGCAACAAAAACATTTGTTTTGCATTTGTTTTTTCTTGCATAACTAGCGGTCGGCAGACCACAATTTGGATGCCCACAATGAACGACCAAAATTTTCTAATTGACTTCAGGGAACTTTGTCCCACAGACACCTGCCAAGGGGATCAGGATACAGGGTGTGTTATGGGCAATAGCCTATCAAATGATTTTTCTCTATTTTTGGGAGGACCACGATTGTGCACCTGAAATGAACTCTCAAAAATTTCTTTCGTAATTGCTGACTCTGTCCCCCAGACCCCCACCATATGCAGGGGTCGGGGACAAAATCTTTGAGAATTGGCGTGGGCTCGGTCTGTATGACCGTCACCCGTCAAAAATGGGGGGGCTCCAGGGATGCGCATGGGTATTTTGGAGGAGTAACTTGGGCTCCAGCATGGGGATGGGGGAGGGGGTGAAACGGAACTTACAAGTATGGGGTGCAGCCGAAAATGTGATTGGCTCTCCAAATCAATTTCAGATTGTTGAGATGTGTTTAAAATAAGAAATAGGCATATGCTCACGCAACCGGCCGATTTTCTTAGACCTACCTATGGTACAATGAATGTGAATTTCTCGACATCAGTTGTAGCAAATATGTTGCCTTGCTGTCCTTTTGTTTGCTTGGGCCAGGGTTATCTTCTTAAAAAAGGGTTCCGCATTGTGATAACTCCCAGTCTTGACGTGTGATCTTGCCATTCAGTGAAGAAAGCCCCAATGAAAATGTTCAGTGAAGAAAACGTATGAATTGTTTTGCGAATACCATTTTTTTAACGACAAAGAGGCCAGTTCCCCATTGAAATCGAATCGCTCCTTGTTTGTAGGGTTCCTGCAGTGCAGGAAGTTCAGTGAATTATGTCAAAATTCAGGAAAATGCTCAAAATATGCTAAAAGTCAGGGATCATAAGGATCCCCGTGAGCTTAAGAAATGATCGAGAAACTACGTAGGTCACTCCAAAAGTAATGAAAGTTGGCACATTGTGCGGGAACCCTACGTGCGATTTCAGTAACTTTTTGTTCACTTGTATATTGATCTTTGATATACGCTTGAGCAAAAGAAGACCGATGTCAGTCTTCTGATACTCACTGTACAAGCACTTGAATTTGATGTCTTCTGGTGCTCTGAAGGAAAATCATGGATTTTTCAAATGAGACAAAACCAATCGGAATAATTCACTGGCATATACCTGTCTTGAATGTGAAACTAAACTCCTGCCACTTTGGAAGCAGCACATGGTGGCCAGTCGCCCTCATTTCCCAGTGTCGTTTAAAGAATTAAACAATTTTCCTGTGGTACAGGGTGTTTCAAAAATGACCCTTGCTCTCCAGCAAAAATATCAGATTGTGAACAAGCGAAATATTGATGGTGTACAAAAGCAGTTGCAGATGACAACGTATAAACTGCACTTGATTTAGCCCAAAACAACCTTCTGTCTACTCAATTAATTTTAGTCATTCTTGCATGAAAGCGATTTTTCTAAAAATCCGCATCAAACTAGCTCATGCAGCGCTCAGAATCCATGAAAAGTGCACTCATTGAAAATTTGCCATCACATAAAGCCCAGAAAATTTAGGTCACCCAGCAAAAGAGAAAGATGGTTCTTGTGAGATATTCAGAGGCACATATTCTGAGTTCACCTAGTGCATCTGTTTTTTTTTCCAAATATCAAACTGGCAATGGTATGACTCCAATTTTACGACATCCAACCCCTGTCAAAATCAAGCAATCCAGAGACAAAAGAGTGCCCACTTTAGATAAACGTGGGGCTTCTGGCAGTTGAATAAGAAAGGTGGAAATTTGCATACATGTCAGGGAAGAATGCTTCTAATGGTTTTTTCAAGTGTATTTGGTCAAAGTTGTGCCCAAAGAAATTTAAGGAGCAACTTGCATTATTTTTGGAGTGACCCACGTAATTTTGAGGCCAAAATGAACGATCAACTTTCGAAATTTCTTCAGCTTCTTCAGACTCCTTGCTAGGGCCCCAGGGGTTCTGCCCCTTGGAACCTTGCTGGGGCGCTGACCCAGATCCCGTTAAGCGACACTGTTTTGGAGCATGAAAGCAACACTTTGTTTTACAATTTGAAAGTGACCCTTTATTTTGGTCATGCAGGGAAAGGCATCAGCAAAGGTCAGGGAAATGGATGAGCGGTTAGGAAAAGTCAGGGAAATTAAATTCCACAAAGTTATGGGAAACCTGTGTTTGGCAAAAGAGATGTACTCGCGTGCGCAGGATTTGCCTGAACTGATTAGCTGCTGCCCACTTGTGAATAATAAATTGTGATTCCTGCACTTCACATTCCCTTCCTTCTGCCTGCTTCAGAGACCACACATGAAGATCATTTTGCTTGCTCTTGGAACAGGAATGCAGGACAACAATTCATTCGTTAAATGAAACTCTCCATCTTCCACCCTGTCCTCTCTTGTTTTCGTTCGTTTGCTCTTGGACCTTTGTTGGAAAAGGAACACAGAGCTAAACTATTTGACGAGCACCAGGCCGTCACAATGCAATTCTAAGATTACCTGCGCACGCTCTTTTGTTGAACCCTGCCTCAAGCCTGCAAAAAATGAAATCATTTTTTCACTGACAGCCCATCTTTGAACTCATCCAAGATATTTTGCTGAACACTAACGAGCATGCAAATTATGGCCTCATTTTATGGACTTTGTTCACGGGTGCTGGAGTCATTAACAAGAATGCTTTACCGAATTGGGAGAAGGCCTGCTTTCGCTTGCCAATTATTCGATACTTCTTGTTATTTTCTCAAACTCAGAAAAATGCAACACCAGCTTTGTCATCCAAAAGCTCACACTTCTCAGAGAAGAATTGAACTCAAATTTTAACACTTCTTGTGACATAGCCTACACAGTTTCCATTGTTCGGAACAGAACAAACAACATCCAAGCAGTAAAAATCAAAAAATTGCACGCAATGATGGCAATTTTGGAGTAAATGTGTCGAATAGGAAGGAGGCATCAAGCAGAGTTTCCAATAACTTCGCACGGCTTCAAAAAATTCTGATTTGTGTCATCAGTCATATCACCCTTTTCACACGACAAAAACGTCAGGGAGAGTTAGGGATATACCAGGGTCACACCCGGAACACTAACCATCTTGGCTTGCTCGGCCATTCTGTTCACATGCCTCCATTAGCTCCTCTGTCTTTTGCCTCTTTGCCGATTTGCTCTGTACAAACCCGGATTCTTTATTCGTATCTGGATCCCTTGAACTACCAGCTCTGCGGGGAATCACAGTTAAGTCGCCGCTGGTCACAATTGTCCCACTGCTGGATCCATCATTTGCCTGTTGGAGTTCATAACAGAAAAAGACAAACAGGTATTTCAAATTAATTTCGACTCATTGGAATAACATTGAAATGAGCTTGAACAAAATGGGAGGCACGAACACAGAGCTCAACCAGCAAACAAAAAACACAATCGCTTCTGATGTGCACCAAAGTATTCAGTCAACTAAAAACACTGTCCGCTTTTCTTTTCAGCGCTGATTTCTGGGGATGTTCAGGGTGCTTAAACTTTTTTTTGTTTTTACACATATCTCTATGAAATTTCGGTGTGATGAGCGTGGTAACAGCATATTCGCAAGACACAAATCAATTGCTGAAATGGTAGGTATTCATTTGACAGTTTCGAAGTCTGTGAACAGTATTTTGTTGAATGATGTTTCGGGCTGCTGCAGTGCTGCACCCCTCATTTCCAAATGCTTGTTCATTCGAAAATGAGGGCTGCAACACCCCGAAACGTCAAAACTCCAAAACGTTTTTCTCGTTAATCGATTAATTCAGTATCAAGAAAGCAATCATTCTGAATCATGAAGTCAGAGAGAAAATTCACGCAGTCTCAAGCCATCCCATCCCTGTCTTGGGTTATTTTAAATTTTTCCATCCCAGTGAACCAAGGACGTCTAAAATGGTAAATGTACAAAACGTTTTCTGCACGAGATCGCTCAGAAAAAAAAGTCAGTTGGCAGAGAGACAGGAGGGAAATCCGACCAGACAAATATCCTTTCAGCCATCATATTATGATTTGGAGGTTGAGTCCCAAGAGCTCAAGTTTTCTAACATTTCAAAAGCTTTACAGAAATGGATGGCAACAGCGTCAACCTGTGAGCCACAATCGAGTGCATTTCGGTGTTTTTGCTTCAGTGCTTCTTATCCGATTGAAATTTTGCACACATTTGGGGTCCGATTAAACTAATTTGTAAGCAAAATTGTTTTGTTCACACCCTTGATTAACCTAACAACAAATGTGTGCAAAATTTAGTTTCAATCGGACAAAAACACCAGTTAGTGATTTTAATTTTTGGGTTACACCCCCTACCCACAGTTTTATGAGAATGGCAGAAATGAGAAAGCTTTTTCAGTTTGGCAGGTGTCTTTCAGTCCAAACTGAATCAAATAAAAAAAATCTGCACTGTGGTCATTTATCGAGCTCTGAGATCACCATTTTTCTATCTGCTTTGGTTTATCTGGATGGCAGGCAGGTATGAAAAGGTCAGAGCACAGGACAACTTAGGCCTAACTGGCATGTAAGCACAAAGAAAAATAGAAGTGCATAATTAACCTTACTGTGCCCAAGTCATAAATTTATGACAAAATTCAAAGCTCGTCACGACGGCGCATTTCCACAGTGACGCCGCACGTCACAAATTTATGACGAAGAAAGAAAATCATGGATTTTTGGCAGGAATGGGGTACTCGAAATTTCCGAACGTCATGAATTTGTGATTGAAAATTCTTGACGTCGGATTTTCTCGTTGCAGCTCACTAGTTAATCCACTTCCATTCCAGAGGTACGGAAACAGAGAAGACTCGGTCAGTTAGAATAAAGCACGCCCTTTTTTTCCCACACTGCTTTCTGCTGTATTGATAGTGAAAATGTGGGTTTGAGGGAGCTGTCTTGGCTCTCCAATCCCCTTTCGATCGCCATATAGCACGATGGCATCGCATTCTTGCACCGGCAGCAACAAAATAAACTGCTGCAAAATGTTATTCACAGATAAATTTTAATGCATTTGAAGATTGAGGTTTTGTGTGTATCTGATCCTTCTGGTTCATTTGTTGCTTTGATTCTGAAACAAATCACATTCTGATGAAGTTCTTTTTTCACAGGCTTGTATGGGAAGGTTTGAAAATTGCTTTTCCGCAAAAAAGTGAAAAATGACATTTTTGACCAAATGGGTCGGCGTCTGGGCCAATGGCATTTGTTATAAATTTATGACTCCTGCCGCAGCCACCAACTAAGGGTGGCACCCTTGGTTGGTGGCGGCGCTTAAAGGTTAAGGTACCTATTTCGTATATTACACAGAGTGCATTACGCACATCTACGGAGGCAGGTTTGTTCGTGGTGGGGCTTTTGTCTGCCAGATTTTCTGGCCACTGCAGCATTCAATAACAACCCACTTGCAAATTTGGGATTTTTTCATCTTTTCTCATGTATAAACATGCAAACTATTTTCTCTGTCAGTATCTGATTTGTTGAAAGATTTTAGGGCAAAATACCCATATTTATGCATCAAATACCTCAATTTTGGGTGAAATATATTTTCCACGGGGGGGGGGGGGGGGGGTAATATCCCATACTCCCTACAAATCGCACCCTCCCTGTCATGCAAAGTTCAAAGGTCGGCTCTGACAAAATGTAAAAAAAACTTAAATGCCCAACCGACCCATTACCCAATATAGTCTAGGGATGTGCAGCACCAAGAATTTTGGTCGGCACCGGCACCACTGGGAAAGTACCTTTCATTCGGCACTCGGCACTTTCTGAACTCAGATGGCAACACTCAGCAACAAATGGAGAAACATTACTGTCTTTTGCCACTTTTGATTCGAACTTAGAATTAATCCTATAGATGGCGCCACATGCTTGTGAGTAAAAGTGAGTTGCAGTTGGTATTTTCTGAAACGATTGGTAATTCTTTTTTTGGTTCTCTTGTGTTTGCACTTGTCCTCACCCCACCTATTGTTTACTAGGGCTGGTACTAAGTAGTCCTGCACGTTTGACCTTTTAAGAAAGGGGTTGCAAATGTCACTGGTTTGTAAATGAACGCAATGCATGGGCTTTCGAGCAAGGTTTTCAATTTTTATGATCTCTGCAATGCGTTTATGCAGGTGGATGATCTTGTGTCCATGCAGGTCAGCTGGGATTAATTAAACCCAATTATTTTGTCGAAAATGACGATCGCAGGAAGGGAGAATACCTATCAGCTCAAAGTGCATTTTTAGATTTTTGTCTAAAATGATGGCTTTGGATCATGCGACCACGTCAAGAGGTTGAAAACAAAGTCACAAATACCAAAGCTGTGACTTTGTTTTTTAGCCTCTTGACGTGGTCATATTGCCTGCTGATCCATTCACAATGCTAAACACTGCTTATAAACATTTTTTTTAATACCTAATAGCTTTCTTTTCAAAATGGTCGCATTGTTGTGCGATGTGGGCTGTGGACGAAAATAAAAAAAAAATTGCCATTTTCTCCAGGATTTTCATCCGAACAGAAAATTCCCCGGATCCTTTGCTCTGCCGATGATGCATCCATCGATGAACCCATAAGCTGTCCCATGTATACTGGCGGCGGAAAAAGATTACCCATACATGTGAAAAATTACCATTCTTGAGATTTTAGCAAAACCTCCATGCTGTAGAAATAAAAGATCCTCTTTCATCACTAATGTCAAAATCTGACACCTCTAGAAAGCTCCGTTGCAATTTGGCACTTTAATTTCTACCAAATGCATAAGAGTAAAAAGAAAGAAAAAAAAGTTTCGGAGGCAACAGTTCGATGGGAAAACTCATGTATGAGTAATCTTTTTCCGCCGCCACTATACTCAAATGCCAGAATTCTTACTCCCATGCATCCCACAGCTGGATTCTTGCTTGCATCTGGCAGAATTTTGATCATCATTTTGTTTGTTTTTTTTTCTCAACATTTGCAGTTCGTGCGGGATTTTCTGCCACGCGGTCTGCGCTTGTCTTGGCCAAACGTTTTTTTAGTCCGAACTCCACAAAAAAGTCATAGCAGAAAAGGCTCTCACGCCAATAAAGCAATCAACAATGGCGAACAGAAATCAATCATTGTGCTGGGCCTTCACTCCAATGTCGACAATGTCGTACGCATTAGTAGGTACTTGGGTGGTTTCAAGCATGTCTTTGCCAAGCATGGCTGTCACTGCTGAGTTGTTTTTCTGGTGATCACAGAAATCTGGATATCCAGGCTATCAGACGAGAAAGAGAATTGGCACAGGAATATTGAGTCGGCCATATGAAGTTGGGTAAGGCAGCTCCGGACTGAATCCGACAGTCAGGATTTCTGGGGCCACCTCGTTATGGTACAAGCTTCCCTTGCAAATGAAGGTTGCAAAGTTGAGGCAAAGCATGAGGTTGGTTTTTGGCACTTTCTCATTGCCACCATTCTTCCATGCATTTGCTCCTTAACAAGGTTGTCGCCAACGCCAGTGATGTTAGGTAGTTTTTTGCCTTCTCCTATTTGTCATTTTTGGTTTTCTGTGCATGTCTCTTTTACCAGGCACATGAGCTCCATCCATCTAGATCTAAAGATGAAGTAAATAATTCCAATTTGGCAGCATCAACTTTCATATATGGTTGATGCACATACAATTTCTGAAATGCATTTTACAATGGTGTGTCGCTAACACAATCTTGTGTGGCCAACTTGAAAGCAATTGCGGGGTTTCACTGATTAACTATTTTACATATTTTTTTTCTTTCATTGATGATGATGCTTGTCCATATTTTAATGTAATGAATAGAATGCTGGCATGTTAAAGAGCAGCTTTTTCTGCAAAAAATGAGGCACCTATCACTCGACTTTTAAGTTTTATACGTTTTCTACGTGTATTATAGGTACGTATAATACGTGGAGTTTTATACGTTTACCCATCCCTGGTTCCGAGTGCGGAAAAGGGGGTGCCGCGGCACCAAAAACTCAGCAAGCGCTAAAGATTCGGCACCGGCACTCGGCACCCTCCGGTGCCGAGTGCCGACAAAGTGGTGCCGCACATCCCTACAATATACCAACTGCATGGCAATGGTATATATATCCTACTTGACTTATTCGTGTGATCCACCCACTAACCTTCACCTTTTGCTGCTGAGAAACTTTAATTCTGTCATGATTGGAGAGGTGAACTTCATCCCCATTGGCACGCATACTTGGCTCGTCATCTGTTGTCAAAATGGTCGACAGAACAAGCTCAATCTTCATTGCTGGTGGGTTGTCCATGCTGAAAATGATTGGCCGTCCAGGTGACTGAAGAAAAATTATTATCAAAAACAGAATTTCAAGTTGTGAACAATGCAAGAACGTTTTCCAACATAAAAGTCAAGATTACTGAATCAGATGGAGCAGAATGAAAGGATGGTAAAATTAATCATTAGTTGACTGTATTCCAGCTGACTGCATTCGTAACATCTCAAACTCCAATCAGAATTCGTCTTATTCCCCTTTCGTGGGAAATCATGGTCTATCTTTAGACTGGACCTGTAGAACTCTTGAGGGAACACTGGAGAGTGGAGTGTGATCAATGTGACAGAGGAGCAGACTGACTACTGATTCGTTAGGCGGAAAATTCCCTCCAGGGGCAACACATCTTCGGGAATCCTCGAACCCTGATTTCTTGGAACGTGCACATGTGATAAATAAAAATACAATACCAAAATGGCAGTTAAATTGATAAGTGTCATTATCCCATCTGCCGATTAATCTTGTAGATGATTTCTGCTTGAAGTCCAATGAACCACATTTTGAGGAAGCAAAAGGTGGCAGGAACCCAAGAACATCTATTTTAAATTCTCTTTCTGGTCTTAAAATACGCCTAAAAGTGCGTGTGCACCTTTCAACTTCTTGAAAGCCTGATTTCTGTCCACTCCAGTCGTGCAATGGCCTCGCTCCGCCTCTACCATTCAACTATCCTGGCTGTCACTACCAGAGGTGCCCAACTCTACCAGCCACAGAACACGCACTGGTTCAAGTCTCTCGGTCGTAGCCACGTCAAAGAAACTATCAATAATTGGAATTTCCACTTTACAACTCTAAATGGAGGGGACGTTAAGTTCCTGGACAGCAAAGTCAAGATTGAAAACTCTTCAAAATCCCAAGAGTGCAGTCGAGTGATAGAAATGAATCATGGAAATAAATGAACTTGATAAAAATAATTATTCAATAACATTTGTATTAGCACCTTGTCCTGTGCAATTGCTGAAACCGTCTTACGAGGGTTGTTCAAAAAGTTTCTGCCTTTGCATAGAAATTTTCGATTTTCTGAAATTTTTCTCCCATGGTCTTAAAATCTGATCTATTGTGATGTTGTTGGGTAATTTCTAGATCAATCCATAGCAAAATGGTAATTTTGTCGCAATTTGCACAAGATATGCAAAGGGTCGCTAAAAATGAACAATGAGAAAATTTGAGAAATGGACCTTTTTCACTGGATCACAAAATTCATTGTTCCGATGCAAAAAAAGGCCAAATGTCAACATGCAAATGAGTTATGCGCCAACGGCACATCAGCATGCTTGCATGGATGTGATCGGGACCTGGCCTTT
Organism: Sinentomon sp. SZTP_YWyxl; assembly: GCA_030068105.1. Classification (NCBI taxonomy): domain Eukaryota; kingdom Metazoa; phylum Arthropoda; class Protura; order Sinentomata; family Sinentomidae; genus Sinentomon; species Sinentomon sp. SZTP_YWyxl. The sequence goes on along the minus strand of JASGXE010010488.1, from coordinate 4,029 downwards.
GTGCCCTGGGTCTTTTGGATCTTGTGTTCTGTTGAACAGGTTTTTTGTTCAATTGCTCAGTTTGTTCATTTTCGACTAAATCTGGAATCTTTTTCAAATTGCAACAAAATTAATAATTTATATTCGATTGATCTAAAAATCAACTGGAAACCTTCAAACAGATCAAATTTTAAGACCATGGGAGAAAAATTCCCGAAAATCGAGAATTTCTATGCAAAGGCAGAAACTTTTTCAACAACCCTCGTATGCAACTTTTGATCACATGGAATGGAACATACAGGGAATGAACACTCTTGAGTTCAGTTCTTCTAGAATACAGCCAAGTTAAAACAAAGTTTTTGCCAATGCCCACATGCATCTATTTTGTGGTGGTTTGTAAGCAACCACATCAACGACCTTCGTACTTTTGGCCAAGTGAGTTGCCTGCTCATGCTCTGTGCTGACTACCATCCAAATACATTACCGTTAAACTTGTTTGGATGTTATGCAGCTTTCAATTGCTGCACTTGAGTCAAGGAATGCTCTATCCCATCCAACCTTCAGAATTTTAATGCGTAACTTTCATAAAAGTGCTAAAATAATAATGTAAAAAAATACAGGGTAGCCCAAAAGTCTTTGGCCATAAGAAAAATGAAAATTTGCTGTTTTATCATAATTTGTGATCAAAAACATTTTCTAGATCTAACCATGTCTCTCAACACGTCAATCAGAACAACATGTGCACATTTTGGGATGTCCAAAATCTTTGGCCATAGCAAAAATTTTAATTTGTAGTTTTTATCATGTTTTGCGAATTGTGACATTTTTTAGCTCAAGCCACAGATGTCACCATTTTATTTGGACTAAAATTTCCGATTCAAGTCTTGACATCCGTTGTTAGTGCTAGAAAAAGTTTCAGATCCCAAAAATGATAAAAATAGCAAATTTACATTTGTCCTATGGCCAAAGACTTTTGGGGTGCCCTGTATATTTATCTAAAAATAAAAATCCATCAAACACCTACCTACCTGAAATTGAACGTAAATAGGCAAATTCATCCCATCACCAAACGTCAAAAAAGGACGCAGCTCTCTCAGACAGAAAGTCACTTCGGCTTCTTTCTTGATTTCAAATAGGTCAAATTCATTTGGATCAAGCTCCAAATTCGTGTGAATTGCTTGAGAAGGGTCTGTAATCAGCAGGTAAATCAAGAATGCAACCAAACCAAAACATGCGAGTTAATTGTCTCAACAACCAGTGCCTTCTGTGGTGTAGCACAGAAAGAAAAAACTTCCAAAATGGAACCAAAGCAACAAGCAAACATGCCATCCTCAATTTTCCACAGGAAAGGAAAAAAGCTTCAAAAGATGTTTCAGAGAAATAAAATTATGAGAATAAATTTTTTTTTCATAAAATAAAAAACAAATTCTTGAATACATCACAAATCAAAATTATCAACATAATGATGAATACAAATTGGTTTTCTTAACAAAATACGGTACGTTTCACCATTCAACCGTTTTAACGGGGGCACACCATTGTCTGCTGCATTGCTGAAATGCAACAATGGGATTTTTGTTTGTACGAGTATCCTATTTCGATCTGCCGCAATGGTACTTTAAATCGTTATTATTTAAAGTTTTTTTGCATTGATGGGCCAAGGCATAGCTATACACCGCCTAACTGCCACTGCGTAAATGCCAGTGTAACATGGATTCAGGAGACGATCTGATTTCTTCATTCAAGGACATCAAGTAAGCCATACTCGTTAACACACAAAATATTACACTGTGAACAGCACAATGAAAACTTGTAAGAATGCCGAGGATTGACAGAATGGATTCAGGGTCATTACATTGGGCAGTATCATCCTCGATGTTGAGAAAATTGCAAGTACAAGCGGCATTTAGAAACTCAGAATGCTCGACAAATTATTTGTACCTAACACTTTTCATAGCAGTTGCTAAAATAAAAACCATATCAAACAATTAACAATGTCTGGCACTATTTCTGGGAAGGGGTCGTATTGCATGTCATAGTTTTATGCACAACTTGATTTTTTTCTGTGGTTCCACACATCAGAATGGGTTCAACTTCTAAGCATGTTTCAATTTTTGCCCAAGACAAAACAACATCAAAAATTCACCTCCTTTTTCGTCCTTCTTGGTCATGTTTGGCCAACATATTGTGATCATCCTTTGTTTTTATTTTCTCCAAGAGTGGACTGTGAGGCTGCAAATAAAAATGAGAATGAAGAATCACTTGCCCTCAGAATGTGCCACAATAAAAAGATACCAACACACCCTCCTCAAGTCAACAGCTATGGTGCACAGAAAAATTTGAAATTCTACCAGAAATCAGAATAAAAAGCTGCATCATTACCTACAAACATACCTGGTTCATCTTCAACGAAGTTTTTGATCTTCAAGCTTTCTTGAGTGGCATGGAAACTAATTTCTCCCTGAGCAAGTGAAAAGCTAAGAACAGATTCCGATAGCAATTTCGGAGGCACCATCAGTTTGTTGTTGAAGCCACTGTTCCTGCTTGAATGGTTCATCTAAGAATGATAGGGCGAAACGATATTAATGCTTCAGGACAAAACGACATAGTTTCGCTCTCATAAAAGAGATGAAACAGAATCTGCAAAATGACTTGCAAGGACACTGTGGAATGATATGACTGCCATCAGCTGAAAACTGCGACATCCCCAAAGCACTGCAATCTGTGGCGACCTTAATCCGGGGAGCATGCGGCAGCCATCCCACTTAGAATTGACTACCTACCTATTTTACATTCAGAAAATAGAAAGACCAAAAGTAGTAGCTGAAGTGGCCAATGAGCATTGCGAAAATTCCTGCACCACTTGCGAATCATGTTCCATGAAGACCCTGGCCATTAACCTTCCATCTAGGCCGTAGGGCTCTAACAAAACCACCCAACCATCTTACGTGTTGGGCCCATCACTGATTGTAATTTAATGAACAAAATGTTGCAAAACTCACGATAGGATATGCTTTGGCAACGAAGTAAAATTTCGTATACCCCCGCAACAGCAGGTAAGAAATAATTGGGACCCATGAATCATGCAACACAAGTTCTTTTCACCCTTATCCAACGTGATATTCACACGGCATGCGTTGAAGATTTTCATTGTGTGGACTTAATCCTGTCAGATGCTGCTTGAGTACTTGCCAGCTTGAGTACTTGCCAGGAACGCTCAAGATGTATGACGTGGGATAAACTTGAAGGGGTGAACAAGATTGTCAGTGATTGACCACCACTGCAATAAACTGTGTCTGCATCCAATCGACGGACAATTTGGGGTTGCAGGAATAACGTCCTGAGTCAAGAGAATTTTTTTAAGTTTAGTTAAGAGTCTTAAATAAACTAAACCCAACCTGACTTAACCTAAACCATATTTTCACTTCAAAGTGGGATTGCATCTGGTACCTACTACGAGTGCACGCAGCGGAATTTTTAGACCTTCCGAAAATTAGCCGTTATTCCTGCACCAAAAATTAAGACAACCCTGAACCTTGCATGCCAAGATGATGCGGATGTGGTATAAAGATCCAGTGGTAGCGGGTGCTTGTTGCTGAAGTGTAATCAAATTTAATGCTAGAAAGACACAGCATGTTGTGTCAACAAAGGGCAGGGGGAAGCACCGGGGGAAATGAGATTTCATGCATCGCAACGGCTGAACATGGCTGTGGGGTCAGGACTGGGACCACTTCAACACTCCGCTTTCTCAGCAGCCATCGCTCTCAAAACAAAAGTCAAGACAATTTTAAAACGAAAGCAAGTATGCATGACACTGTGAATTGGTGCATTTATTCTTGTTCCGTATTCACAAAATCTGCAACTTTGTTCATCACCATCGCAGGATGAGTGTAAAAAAGAAACATACCTTAAGTGTATCACAGTCGACTAGATGAAGTAAATATGTCTTTTTGACATTGTAGTGGCACTTCATTTCGATAATCATGTCATCACTGGCATCTGGATTCATTTCAAGAGTGCACGTCTCCACCGAACGCTCGAGGGAATTAA
>JASGXE010010487.1:0-14955 GCA_030068105.1 Sinentomon sp. SZTP_YWyxl | reverse complement strand
CTAACATGCATGCCTGCTTTCGGACAGTTTTCTGCATCCAAAAACTTTGGAACAAATGCTGACTATGTGGCAGACCGGACTTAACTGTGCACTATTGTGAGATAGTGCACATCTCACATCTAATCTAATAGTGAGATACTATTGGTTGGCGCTTGCTTCGCATTCTCAAGCACTGAAACCGGCAGAATTTTGCCACTTCTGAGATGATGGATATGGTCTCCTCAGTCGCAAACATGTATGGCGTCACCGATGGAAACTGTCCCGTCCCGACTCCTGATCAATGCACACAGTTTCGACGGGGGATTGGACAACGGTCTGGTATTGGTTGAAAATTCTTTTGCTAAAAACTGCAATTGTGTGCGCAGTCACAGAAACAACAAACAATGTACCCATTAATGATGACATACATATTGCTTTATGGTCCCATGGTTGTTCTTGTGATAAATGCAGTCACAGTAAAAGTATTGTGCCAACAAACCAACAATGGAGATACCCATCTGTGGATACATTAACCATTTGTTGTCATCATGCACCCGTAAACCAACATTACCACAGGCACCAATTTATGGGCACATTATTGTTTATATGACTGTACGTAACACAGTAAAAGGGGCAAAATTAATGTACTACCTGGATCGTCGAAGAGGGTGCTCTCGATAGCACGTGACATTGCAGTGAGTTTGGCCCGTTGTAATGAAAGAGGCACGTCTTTGCCAATGGCATCGATTGTGCTCGTAAAGAGTTTGCTGATCTCCACGACAGGAAAAACACGAATCAGCTCGCTGTAAAGGCATCCAAGGTTGTTGACAAGAATCACCTAAATAGGTAGACGAGGGAAAGCTTTGCAACACATGGCCAAAGTTGCAAGCAGCAAAGTCAGGCAAGCCCCATGAGGTGGACAAGACAAAAGTGTGAACAATGGGCAACCACTATCAGGAGGAGAGCAGATAAAAAATCAATCAAATTATAGCATCGTAAGATATCTTGGAAAAACATGAATCTTTAAACAAAATTGCGAACCATTCATAAAATCTAAAAAGCAATTTTCAGAACCGATAAAGCTATACATTGTAATGACAGCAGATTTGAAAGACGAAATATTGTTTGTCATAATTTGTCCAAATATTATTTGCCAATAATTGCCAAACATGTTCCATTTGTCAAAACATTATTTGCTGTTTGTCCACATTCATAATGCAGATTGGGAGATGCCTCGATTGGGACGAACAACAAAAAAATGATTTATTTTGAAATTGGAACAAATCAAAAAATCTTTAACACTTTTTGTAGGATATTTTTTCGATAAACTGTATACTAACTAGGCAGGAATCCAAACTTATTTTTTCAGAGTCTTTTTTAATAATTTGAGACAAATCTAGAGTCACAATTTGTTTATGAATCACCAGCAAAAAGGAATCTGGTTTCGAGATACAGGGTTCCCAGTGATCTTGCAAATCCATTTTCAGGGGTTTTCCACGTTTTTTTCATGGTTTGTTCTCTCATGACTTTCCAGCGTAACAGGAAGCGGCACCCACGAAAGCTGAGAAGGGTTCCAAGGGGCCGATCCCCTGACAGGTGGTTTTGGCGACGTAGTTCCTCAAAAGCCAGAGCCTTACAAGATGAATGCATTTTCAGAATGGCACATCACAAGAAAACTTTCAAGGGTTTTCTAAAAAAATATGAAATTCAAGGTTAGCTTTGGAAATCAAGACATTTTTCAATTTTTAAGGTTCGCCTGGGAGATGGGCAGAAAGTCTTATCAACAACTGAATTAATGTGTTCGTTGATGAGACTCGGAGATAACTTAACAACAAGATGATTAAACAAACTTTAATTGACATCTTCTGCATTGTTTCCTTTCTTCTATGCACAACACGTTTCGGGGCGCATCACAGTTCTGTCATCAGGTGCCGGACGAACAGCACCTACTGCCGGCATTGAGAAGCCCCGAAACATGCCATGCTTCGAAGAAACGAAACAACAGAGAATTAATCGTATGTCAATTAAAAGTTCGTTTTATCGTCTTGCTTTTATCAACTGGTGCGCATAGAGTACCTGCGTCGGGAGTATGACATCACTCTGGATGGCCAACATGGCCTTGTAGGAGTTGAACAGCTGATTCAGATCCCTCCTAAACCCGTCCTCATTCTCCCCGTCTGTGGCACGACTGAAGAGCAACCTCGACTGAATGATGAATTTGAATAGGTATCCTGAAGAATGGAAACACCTCTGAATTGGTTCCTGCTTTGATGTCGAACTTGCTATGTCGACACAGTGCTTGATGCAGCTTAGGAGACCCCTGTGCGGAGAAATTAACACACGATAACTCTGTAAGCAATGACAAAGCCAGTGTTATTCATGTTAAATTACCGCGTCCGTTATTTTTCTTTGAGGACTCACTATCCAATTTCAGTCTGCTCTAGATAGGCACCTGGGAAAGGGGGAGTGATACCCCCACAAATCTATTACAAATTGGGAGAAAATTCATAGCAAGTGGCAGGGTGCAAAAAATGCCCAGGCGTCCACGATCTCGGCAAGATCCATTTTTCGTCCAATCGACATGAGGTCGATTGGAAATAACCTTTGGTAATTTAAAAAAAAATTTTTTTTTAAATTACCATTACCTTTGGTCAAAATCGTCATCAAATTGCAGGCTCCGGAAGCAGAGAATCTTTAACCATACCCCCAGAAAAACGGATCCGAATCAAGCCAACATGAGGCAGGAAATATGCCAACCATGCAACAGTTTAAAATCTACAGATTTTGGACCGAAAAATCACTTCTGGACGGCAGTAATCCTCGGGCATTGATTTTGCATCCATGATCACGGATTGCAGGATCTTCCACTTTTTCAAGGCCTGGAAAGTGATTACAGGAACCAAAGGATTCCAGATCCCACGTGGTTGGCAAGTTGTGTTGCCACGTTTTTGGAACATGTGTTGTTATTTCTTCAGGCATGGTTCAATTTCCAGGGTTGTGCCTACTCAAAGAATACACATTAAGGCAGCAATATGCTATTCTTGTAGGTCGGGCAGGCCAACAGCAACAAGTTAGTGAACTCAGGCATGTGCCAAAAAAGTCTGACAGTTTTTCGTACAGGAAGGAACAGAAAAAAAACCCGCATCCATACCTGTAAACCAATGCTGCAGCAAAGTGACCGGTGATGTAAGCATCCATTACAGGTCGGAAATGTTCATACTTTGTGTCTTCAAGCAAACAGATTATGCTCACCTGAATAATAAATAGGATGAAAGGAAAATAAGTAGTATTCGTAAAAGCAACTTGCTTTCAGGTCGCAAAATGAGGTTTTCAAATTTCGTGTGCCCTGGGAAAAGAAAGAGCCTTGGAGTTTTATTGAGGGTAATTGTGTGTTTTGATTGTAATTGCTGTGCCAAATCAAGCTTTGCTGTGCCAAATTCTGACTGGTAAACAGAAACACATTCTGTTTAAATGTTCACAAGATTACTCTTTCACCAAGTCAAAATATGCCACAAATGGGTCGTTCGACATGGTATCAAGGATTATAGTGGCCCACCCCTAAAATCCACGTGGTTAGTTTCCAAAAAGTTATGGGGTAAGAGAGAGCTGCTCTGGAAATGGGACAGAAAGGAAGGCATGCTATATTTGACTGTTTTCCTTTGTTCCTTTTGCCAGATTTATTTTCCAACCCCCTTACCTGTTCCCGAAGCTGGGCCTGATAGAAAGGGCAACTCCCATTCTCAGCACCCCCCCCCCCAGACTCCACGACCTAGACTTTGACCAGGAAAGTGGTCTTCCAGGTGGGACTCCTACCTGCCCTTAGGACGACAGAGGCCTTCAAGTCTAGGGGTTCCTTGGTCTTCACCTCCAGGGAGACTAACATGCAGGGACTCACATTTGGGATCAGTAAAATACCTTTGAGGCTAGGGGATCCTCTGTTCTCGGCACTCGTGGAGGTTCCTGGCGACCGAGGACCTCTGCCAGATGGGGCTTGTGCACCCCCTCAAGCTCATCTCCATAGGTTTTCAAGTGGGCAGTGTAAGGTACTGCCACGGTCAAAGTCTTTTCGCTGGTTGAAAAACTCTGAAAACAGAGTACTCTGCGCAACACCTGTGAAGCAGACAGTGTCTCTCTTTTCCTGGTTGCATTTTGTTTGATATCCTATGGCACTGCGCAGTTTAAAAACATTTCTACCAAAACACTCACAATCTGCTAATATGCCAGTAAAAACTGCTTATGCCACAGAGAATGATCAACGTACAAGGACTTGGAAGACCAATCCTGAATGTGGTGTCGAATCTCCCTCTTCCGTTGCAAACATCGAAAACAAAGCATCCAAAATATCTTGAAGAAATTTGACTAGTTCCGTTCCGTCTAGTTTCATCACTCTTGAGAGGGCTTCTGGAAGAGATTGAGGCTGAGCTTTCCAATTCAGGAGAGATAATAACGAGGCTGTGGAATAAGAAAAAGCAATTGTTATTGAGATGTCGGAAAAATGTAAAATGTGGCCGAAAAACAAAAAGCTCACAACTCACATGTGCCTCCAAATCCATTTTTCACAAAAGAGCATGCTTTGTGAATCCCTCTCAGGAGATTGGGAGTTCTGCACTCCCTTCGTATACACTCTTCACCAAAAGTCTTCAAACACTGGAGTTCATTTCTGAATCAATGGCAGCATGCATGGCAAAACATCATGACACACGTGTAAGGCATTGCATCAGACCCTGTTGAAATCAGATGACCCCCGTGTAAGCACATTAGAAATTCTCCTATGTTCAAAGACTTTTGGCAGACTCTGTAGAAGGAGTTCATTACTTTACCAACTCAGGCGCCATTTACAATCAATACGGCAACATGCACCGCATAACATTGTGACGTTCGTGAAAGGCGTGAAACTGCATCAAACCACGTTGAAATTACATGGCACCTGTATAAGGCAGACCTTTGAGATTGCTCCCATTGTTGAATTTTGGTGGGTTCTTCGTGACTCGGTGCCCAAAAAGTCATCTCCTCTGGCCTGACAACTTTGAATGACTCATCACGAGTCACAATCCGATGAAGTGGGCCAGAGATCTCATGGTTTAAAGGGGGAGGACACCACACTTTTATTTTGCGGGCCGGGGACATTCTTGCTGAGTGAATTATTAGCAGGTTTTAAGGGGGGGGAACCTAGTTTCGGCAAACTTTTTTCTTTTTTGACCGATTTTGTTCAAATTTTGCACACACTTTGGAACCAATCTAGACAACTTCTGTGCAAAATTTGAACACTGTAGCTCATCTGGTTTGGCCACAGCAGCCATTTTAGGTAAAAAATAAGGCGATGTTCCATCCCGTGCACAGCGATAACCCCACGTGTAGTAAGAACGCCCAAATTCGAGTTATAGGGGTAAAAAACCAAGCCAAAACTTTTGACAATGCCCGATTTCTTGTTTTTGGCCCCAGAATTGTGTGGCAGGTGATTTTCTGTCACTCCGCTAGAAAAGCGGTAAATTTTTAGCATTTTTTTCCTTTCACTTGTTAATAACTCTTAATGGAGGCAAAAATTGTCAAATATGGCCTTGTCAATCTCTTTAGAATAGTTCTTTACATAAGTACACCAAATTTGAACATGATCACATGAAAAATGGATGAGATACACGGGGCGGAACACAAAAAATGCTTAAAAAACAAAAAGTTGAGAAAAACAGCGTCGAAGATCGAAAACATTTTCGTTTTACTGCTGATTTTACCGCGAGCGGTAAAAACATGCCTCCGGTCTTTCGTGTGCCATTTTTTTTTCTATTGAAGATATTTGCATTTAGTTTTCACCATCAGAAACTAGAAATTTCAGCACATCTGGTCCACACATTAAAAAAATTGGACAATTTTTCATTTTTCACGAAAAAATCTAGGTTCCCCCCCCCCTTAATAAGGGCATGAAGTCGAAACGAAACTTCCCTCAGAGTGAAACTTGAGGGTTTCTTGAAGCACAGGTGTCCAAAGCCAAGCAACCAACCATTTTGTGTCAACTTAGTTGAGCAGAGCAATGTTTCAATGTGTACACTCTCCTTTGGCATCTTCTGAAGAGACAACTGATTTGGCAACATTTCTCCGGTGCTGATCCGGGGATTGTTCACTGGAACATTGAGGTACATCTGGGGATCGATCTTCTGCCGTTCCTCGCAACGGAACACGGCAAGCTCGTGCTGTCCATTTGGCAGAGTTGTGCCGTCGTCACGCATCAGCTTTGCGAAGGAGAAACCCAACAATCGTTTCTCGTTCTTGTCCTTTGCTGGAAATGGACGACATAAACGAATTAAGACATTGAATGGTGGAAATGATAAAAACAAAGGAGGTTTTGATCATCGTTTTCATTCTTCTGCTCGAGAGATAAGACAGGAAATTATTTGAGTTCATGCCCAATTCATCATTCATGATCTCTGTCTCTGATGCTCGTAAGGGTAGGGAACTTTTACTGGTTCTGATCCGCTGGAAACGTGTTACCAATCGTCCAGTTACGGCAAAGCTGTCGAAACTTTTCCCCAACGGCTTGTGAGGGAAAAGTTTGCTTCTCTTTTGCGCTCTTGCCGCCTGCAAGAGCACAAAAGAGACGTACTCAAAAATTCAACATCGTCCGCACTGGCAGAACATGTAAAAACCACAGGACATGATATCAATTGGAACATGGCCAAAATACTTGCCAACCCAACCACTCACAGAGTGAGAGAAGAAAGAGAAGCGATAGAAATCGTCAAAGCAGGTGAATCCGCCCTAAACAAAACAGATGGCAACCGATTACATGCAGCTTGGAGGGAATTCTTCCAAACAAGGCCACATACAATGAGAGGAATAGCTAGAGCACTCGAAATTTCGCAAAATGGGAATATGCACGAAAAAAACGAAATGTAATTTTTTCACTTTTTTCGACATTTCTTTGCCAATTATGCCTTTGGGAAGCCAGACAACTCCTTATTTTTACCACGACGAAAAACGAAATTGAGTCATTAGCACGAAATCCACGTTTTAGAACGAAATTCCCACGAATTTGGCCTTTTTTCCACTTAAACTTCCTTTTTCTGTCATATAAGCATAGCGTCAATGATATCCGGAAAATGTATTCTTGTCATGTCTATGTAAAATTAATATTTTTGTCCTCGAGGATGCATTCTTAGCATTTTCTCCCAGGCAAAATCAGGGCCAATGCGGCTGCAGCTGACCAACAGTTTAATCAATAGGTATAAAAAGTGATCACAGATTAAAAATCTTCAAACCCAGTCAGCCTTCTTATTGCATAATGCAGTCATCCATGGGCAAGAGTCATTGGGACAGGTTTTTCAGCTTCTGTTATGAATTATTGAAAGGGAGAAAAAAGACAGCCTGGAAAATTTTAATTTTGTTGCCTGGCAATATTTCTTAAAACGCCATGGAGACAAAATAATGAAACAGTTGGCCAGGTCACAGCATAAACCAGGACAAGCAAGAATAGTTTCTATTTTATTTGAGAGTGCGAGTTGGCTGCTTCTTCTTTAGAAGGACTATTCAAGTGAAAGACCTGATTGTTAGTTTTGCATCATTCCCACATACAGCATATCACAGTTCAACCCCCAATGATTTATTTAATAGCCTATAATCGGCCAAACGAGAAAAAACGAAATTTAACTTTTATTTCAACACTAAAAAACGAAATTTTGAACCTTCAAAACGAAATTGACAAAAAATAAAAACGAAATTCCGTGGGCCCTAATAGCACTGTCCCAGATCAGCCAATCAACATCAATTTCAGCCCTAACCAAGCCCACCAGCCTACCCCCAGAATCCGCCGCCTGTTCTATGTCACAACACAGCCACTTTCACCCTCAGGAGATCTGCCCGGACACACAAGTCACCCAACAGGCTAAACCTCTAATTTCCCAAAAAAGCATTTGAAGACGCCAGAGCAGACGACATGACTTTGGTGTGAAATGTCAGTTTTTGTTCTGCCGACATTGCTTGCAGCATGCAGTCCACATCATCAGGAGAAGCTGCCGTTCCTATCTGGTTTTATGAAGTTGACACACCATCATCGTTCTGTTGACACTCTCATCGTGCCATGAACTCCTTTTAGTGCTATTTTAACAACGTTGACGACCCACTCTTGGTGATATCACTCACGACCACTTACAACCACTCATGGCAACAGATACCTATCTATCTACTGAAGAGGTCGACACAATGGTCGATGAAAACGTTCTAGAGAAGTAGAAGATCGTGAAAGGAAAAAGGAGACTTCTGGTCATTGGATAAAGAACATGGTGAGTTCATATTACTTGAAAGAAAAGCAGTTGGTCAAAAGGATAAGATGGTGAGCCAAAAAGCATCAACTTAGTAAAAATATGTATTTGATGGCATTCCACTTACTGGAACAATGCCTGTATTCCAATCGTAAATGAGATCCGTAAAATTTCTCAATTGGAATTGTCAATCGAATTGTTTCCGACCAGTGAGGATTGTTGTTGTGATAGAAGACAGATGATTGGAAATCGGAGGAACCTTCACAACTGGAAGCTCTGTAGATACAGTCCTGGGTGGTTGGGGAAAGATGGAATTTTGGTTAAATTTTATGCATTTGTAGCAAACAAAGAATTTTAGTTTGTGGAGCAGAAGACAGATTCGTTCAAGATATCCTGATTTCAAATCGGTCAATTGTCTGAGGACGGAAATGATGGGAAGAGCGTGTGACGAAAATGCCAGGGGAGTGACGCCCCCATTCAGAGGGTGTGCACTTGTTCAAGTTGTGAGAGAATAAGTTACAAATATGTGCATCTCAAGTGCATTTGAAAGAGATCTCGGAAGAAGAGACAAGACAGCCATCGAAATCTGAGTCATTCCTATTTGTCCCTGCTGGAAATAACTCACAATGGTTATCACAAAAACGACCAGATAAACAGTTTGGCCTACCTTCAAGAGGCTTCCATCTGCGCCGAAGACCAATACGGTAACTTCAACATTCTTTCCAGTGGACTTCCCACCTTTCTCAAAGTCACCACTTTCAAGGGTCAGATACAGGTCGTTCCTGAAAAGAAACCAAGCAGTCATTAAATGAGTTGTTTATGAAAGTTGTTGTGAATATTCCTTTGCAGGAGATTCTCAAAGGTGAACTGAGTGTTATATGATAATTATATTCATAGTTCGCTTCATTTCTGTCTGGAGCGGAAAATCTGGCCACAGTTGTTTTTTTGCGAGAGCCGGACATCTGGCCGCCATTGAATTCTGCGGGATTCGGTCATCTGGGCACCATTGAATTCTGCGGGAGTCGGTCATCTGGGCGCCATTGAATTCTGCGGGAGTCGGTCATCTGGCCGCCGATGAATTCTGGATGTAACATGTGTCTCAGGTTGTGGTGGGATAGGTTAGGTTCGTCATTTGTTTATTTTTTTGTTGATGTATAGTCTTTAGTTTAGGTTGCGTTTGCAGGAGATCTGCATTAAGTTGTGGTGGGATAGGTCAGGTTCGTCATTAGTTTAGGTTGCGTTGGGATAGGCTTATGTGAGGCTCAACTCATTTGTAAGTTTTGGATTGGGATTTCTTTCTTTATTTTTCCAATTGTGCTTTTTTGGTTTTCTGGAAATAAATTAAAAAAAAATCAGAAATGAAATCAGAGATTGGTATTCGTCTGGCTGCCAGATGTCCGGGTATCATTTCTGTCTCCTGTATCACACGAATAGATTTATTTGGCCCACTGCAAGCACAGACAAATCAGTATACCATCTGCAATCTTCAGAATTCACAGTGGGATGTGTCGGGCACCCGCTGAATGAATAGCACCCACAACTGATCCATCCATTAACCCCAAAACCGGAAGATTGCAAGCATAGTATCATTCCTTTTTTCTCTACAATGAGGTATCAGAACCACGGGGCACAAAATGGATAAAAACTGTGATGCTATGAGAAAACAGCAGTAAATTCACAGTGCAGAAACGTAAACATCTGGAGGAGGAAAGAAACAAAAATCTCACCTGATATCACCAGGCATGATGACATCCGAGAATCCCATCTTTTTTGTCAGCGAAAGGCCCTTGAAGAGTGGCGAGTTCTCCTGCCGCAGTTCATCCAAATTCCCTTCGAGCAGTCGGAGGGTGATTCCAATCGCATACTGATTGTGCTGGCTGCTTGACAGGACGTTCAGTTTACTTCCGCCTTGTTTCTTCAAGAGCATCTCAACCAGCTGGTGGAAGTCCTTCTCCTCGCCTTGGTAGATCTGCACAAAAAAAAAAACACCAAATGAACCCTTCCTGGGCGAAACCGAGTCTCATCTCAATGCGAATAGTTCATGTTTTGGGAATGCATGTCCATCTCAACAAGCTCCGTATCAGACCATGTCTAGTTCAAACAATGTTATGCTTGTCACGCTCCCATAATGCGACCAAGGAAATACTCTTTATTTTGCAAGAAAAATGCAGATTTCTCACCCAGATTCAGTTTGCGACTCTGCAAATTTCAGTCAAGCATTTCGTAGTGTCTGGTAAGAACTTGCTCCATACCAGAAGGGAATGCAGCCTCATAGGCGAACTACTAAGAGACAGTGCTTAAACTGTAAAAATGAATCGGTCGGCTCTCAAAATTTCGAAAAGGACAGAACCGTTTTGGGACTTTGGGCCATTTGGTTTTTGAAAGAAAATGTTCAGGAGAAGGATTCCAGAACAAGAGAACACACAAAAATTTCCACGCAGGATCTCAATTGCAAGGCTTCCACCTCCCTTGCAAAAAAGGGCAGCCAGCTCCGGGATTGCACCTCATACCTCCAGTATTGCCCGGAGAGCTGTAGGGAGCCAAACAATTTAAGCCCACCAAAGAGAGCGGTATTTATGCAAGGTTTGGAACTGGCATGGATACTGGAGCTCCCTCTCAACAAATATGCAGCAAGTAAGACAAGCTTGATATCCAACAAGTGGCAAATTGGTGAATGGAATTCGTACATACTTTGAATGAGAACTGCATGTCATCAGCAGTGAGTGATGACAATTCTCTCCCGTCACTCGTCGCCCCTTTCAAAATGGGATTCAAACTCAATAGCCCACATCCGTAAGGTCGTCTAATCCTCAAATTGGTAGCCGGGTTCTTCTTCACCGAGTCGGAAGCAAGCATTCGGCCCACCCTGTAGACGTGGGCAACCAGGTAGAGATCCCCGGTGAGATCGGCTGCACCCAGGTCGGTGAAGAGGGCAGCATTGGATGTGAGCAAGGAAGACTTCTCGGGACACGACAGATGCTGGTGTTGCTGTTCACGGGACACCTGGATGAGCATTCGCTCACTGGATAAAAAAGAGTAAATTTCAGGAAGCAATTATTTTCAAGCAATAAAACGAAAAATAAAATGCAGCATAGAAGAAAAGTGAGAATTAAAATTTCGTGGATTTTGTAAGTGGAGTGGGAGAGAAAGAGAGGCGGAAGAAGTTGTGAGATTGTGTGGACGCATCGAGGAATGGGAATTTCACAAAAACACGTGACTGAAGTTGAAAACAACACGTGGGAAAAGAGTTAGCATTAACTAGTGATGAGTGCCGTGAGAATGAAAGCTTCCACGCACAAGGAAATTTCAGAGCTGTGCAGTGAGCTTCGAGCAACACAGGATAGACATTTCGATAGGAATTTCAAGCGATGCACGACTGAAAGACTGCTCTTCCAAAATGGAGGCGTTGCACCGCCCTGTTGCAGCTCGCAAGCCACCCCAACTCATTATAAGCTTCTGCGGCTCAGGAAGGATGTATTCAATTGGACCTGCATAGAATCTGCCGCATTTGGGTGACGAACCTTCAGATGTGATTTTGATTTTGCCTCCCATTTTTCTTAATTAAAGCCAACCAAATATGACCCTGCCTGCACTCAGTGCCCATTGATTGTTGCCAATCTACAGATTGGTGCACACCTGTTGATCGTTCTCAACCTATTGCTGTATATCCGCATATAAGGTCCGGAAAACAACCGTGAGATTGCGTATCCCCATGCAGCTTCTGATTGCAAAGTTCAATCCAGGGAATCGTGACTCTTTAAGGGGGGACCCTACCATCGGAATGAGAATTTTGACCAAAAACCCAATTTTTGTTTTTATGGGATAATATGCTTTAAAACCTCCCGAATTCAACAGTGAAAACCAAATTTCATTATCTCATTCCGTTCTCAATATATTGCAATAAATGCGACAGTCCGACGGACAACAATTATGCATTTTGCGAACCTGTTTTTTTTTTTTTCCAAATTCTAAATCCATTTTTCTCGAAAACTCTTTTTTTATCTTCCGCCTGCTTCTAAGTGCAATTATTCAGCCAAATGAAGGGCCAGAGAGTTGAAATTTGGCACACTTCTGTCAACCTGTGTGCCGAATCGGCTAGAAACATCAGATTAAGGCTACTTGGCCTGGATGTTTCGTTGTCATAATTATCTGATGGAAGTACACAATTTTTTATGCTTTTTATCGCGATGCATTGTTTTCTCTTGTATGGTGGATATGATACGATTGCGTTTGAAAGAATCGCTTATTTATTTTGGTTCAGATTCTTGTAGTTCGAGAACCATAAATGATAGAGGGTGGTGAAATTTTGCACAGAAATTATCATTTGTGCCCCAAAAGCTTCATGCCAAGTTTGAACCAAATCTGCTGGAAAACAAAAAAGTTGCACGTGAAGGTAGGGTCCCCCCCTGAAGGATCCTGGCTTTATCAAGGTGACTTGGAGACTGCACGTTCAAAGAAAATAAATGACTAACTTGACGCTATTCATATCTCCGAAGCAATTTAAGGCATGGTGTTTCGGGGGTATCGCACCCTTGTTGATGAAAGACTCTAGTCATTCGCCAACAAGGGTGCGATACCCCCGGAATGTCACACCTCAAATTGATGTGGAGATCTGAATAGCGCCAAGTTTGTCACTGAATTTCTGCTGAAATATCTTCGTTTCAAAGCTTTGAACAACTCTCTGTGGTTTTATCCCCTTGGCTCACCTGACATATCTGCACTTCTTTCCATCGTACAGTGAGAGCACGATTTCAGTGTCCTCACCAACGTGGTGACTGAAATCGGTCAGGCAACAGTAGAGGTGGTAATTGAGGATGTGGCAACTGGGGTCACTGGCGTTGGCGCCACCACTGCCGCCGATGCTTGATTTGCTGCGGGGTAATTGTAGCTTCCTTCGCTGGATTGTTGCAGCACGAGACTGGGGAGAAATTAAAAAACAAAGAGGAAATGGTCATTCTCTGCAATACAAGTGTCTGCATACCAAATTGATAAAACTTGATCAAAAATGAATGGCAGTTAGACAAAAAACGGGCCAAAAACGCCAAGATCTAACGGCAAGACTTTCGGGGCATCTTTCGGTGTGCTCCACACCCCTAACCACAGCTCCAAGGCCGATGGTGGTGTTGGAGCATGTTTCACTGATGGTAGTAGCTTTATTTTGAGCTACTTTCAGTGGCTCGACTGCGGTTTTTGTCCAGTTTTTTCAAAGCCGTGAAAAACTAAGCATCAATGGACCACCCCTCAAAAAGTGATTTTTAGGGAATTTTAGGGACTTTGAAGCCCTGCAGGTATGATACAAATTGCAAATCACATTCATGGCAAAATACTTATCCAACACGCAACCAGAACTGCAGAAGAAGATGCCACTAAAGTGCCAAATTCACAAAGCAAATGCATGTGCTAAAAACTCTACAAAGAAGTAAAGCAAAATAAAAAACGGTCACTCACCGCTGAGAGGCATTGAGACGATTCCACACTCTGTGAATGCTAAAACAGAAAAAAATTGAGAATTGGTCACTGGTCACTGGTGCTGGCAGAAATCTAACAACACCGCAACCGCTGACTGCCAGAGTGGTTCGGGTGTTAATCATGGGTGGTGGATTTCAATCACCGGATTTCAATCACCAACGGAGGCTTTAGCAGTCGCAGCCATCTGGGCAGATCTTAACTAAAATTTTGGGGGACAGAAAAAGGAGCTGCAAACAATAGCAAACAGAAATTAGGGGAGAGAGGCACCCACATCATCAGCTGAATTTCTTTTCCGCATGGCTGAACAATGCATCATTTTCAACTTAATTTCTTTCCTGCATGACTATCAATGCATCATTTTCAACTTAATTACTTTCCTGAAAGGCTGAACAATGCATCATTTTCAGTGTCTGGTCGTCAAATCATTTCCAGGTCTAGTAGGAAGACACCAGCGTGGACCCGCTGCCATGGTCACATTAGAACCTCTGCCAATTTCAGCTGTACAATGGATACTTTATTTCGCTGTCACACCTTGAAAAAATGTTGGCAGAATGCACGTTTGTCAAACTGGGACTCACCTACTTCGACTCAATGCTCTACTCGGTGGACAGTGTGTTCCGACAAGAAATTTGTTTTCTTTACACAACGGTATTCATTTTCCACATTCAAATTTGGAATTGGCTATTTACTTATCGTTGTGTTGCAGTTAACAACAGAGCAGCATGCGATTTCGGGAACACAGAATACAGAAAATATACAACACTGGAGATTAAATTGCAATGCTCCAACACGCACAGGGTACCATCACAAGAACAAAGGTCACAGTTCTGAAGAATAATGAAAGAACAAAAATGGTCAAAATGATACAGAACTCGTAATACATTCATCAATGTGCCATTCCAAAACCCCAGAGAGAAGTGCGCCGGAATAGCCTTAATCCGAGGTTAAAGGTACAATTTTTAGCATTGAATTAAATGGAGAAAATTATATTCACAACCTCGGATTGGCACGATTACGGAGCACTAGTTCATCCCCAATTCCTCTAATACCCAATTCGTCTAAAACCCAATTCGTCTAAAATTGCCTTTTTCCTGAGTCATCCATTTGCCCCGATTCCTATAAAACCAGAGCGAACAGCAGAAGGTGAACTAAGCTTTGCTTCGCTAAACTGAACTAACCAATATCTAAACCTAACCTAGCTTCACCCAACCTAACCTCCTAGTCCTAACCTAACCTAACGTCTGGTTCAATTCCTATA
>JASGXE010010486.1:0-15123 GCA_030068105.1 Sinentomon sp. SZTP_YWyxl | reverse complement strand
GCAGAAGAAGGCTGGATTGTTAATCGGGATGGAAGAAGTGGGGAACATCTGTTGCAAACTCCAAGAGAGATGACGACCAGGAATGGCGGAAACTTGATAAAGTTCTTCAACGATGTTAAGTGCTCAGAAACAACCCGTGGAGCTTGCACAGAGAATCAGTTCATGACATCCGAATCAGTGAAATGGAAAGGGAAGGAGCTGATGAAATCAAAATCATATCTTGGCAACTTCCGGTCTGATTTTATGGACACGTTAATAGAGGAAATTAACACATACTTTCCCCTTGGAAAATTGAGTGCTTTTCAAGTGTTTGATCCAAAGAACATTCCCTCATCTACAACAGAAGTTTCGTTTTACGGATCACAAGAACTAGTGGACTTGTGTAATATTTTTGGATGGCAATTCTACTCACTTTGGGAAGACTGGCAGACACTATTGAGGAGCTTAATTACTCATCAAGATTTTTGTCGTCAACGACTTAATGCAGCCCAGACGTTCTGGTCCTTTTTCTTAAAAAAGACTGACGTGGCCTGGACAGAAAACTCCAAAAACTTGATAAGAACAGTGATGGTACTACCCATTGGCAGTGCAGATGCAGAGAGGGGGTTCTCAGTTATGAATCACATCAGGGGCAGCAGAAGATCACGTCTCTTGCCAGAGAATCTGGACAAAATTATGAGAATACGGATAAATGGACCGGACAAACTCGAAGAATTTCCAGCTGCCAGATATACAAAAGCATGGGTTAAAGCAAACCACATGAGGTCAGATGATCCTCAACAACGGGGCAAAAGACCAAAGTTGGACTTGGAGGAAGGTGATGGTGAAGATGGGGACAAGCAGTATTTTCCAAAAAGTACTCTGTTCTGAGGCGAATAATGCTTGTGGAGCAGGTCGATGGCCGCCCATGGGGGTGATTTCAGAATGGTGGAAGTGAAAGAATAAAGAACACCTATGTACATGTGATGTGTCGTCCTATCACCTAAAAAGTGAGATGAACAAACCAATCACATCATTGAGGAAAGGGGGGGGGGGGGAAACCAACCTTCTCAATTCAAAAGAACCTTCTCTTTTTGCATTTCTGCGAAAAACTACAAAACTACATGCAATATACATACACTACCTATCACTGTTATTATTTCTTATTATTATCGGAAATTTTGCAGAATTAGAATTGAGAAGCCTGTGGCAAGTCAGTAAATGGTGAGCCACTTCCCCTCTTTCTCCAGTTGTGAATAATAGCACGGAAAACGAACGAACCATTCTCTGCTATCGATCATGGCGGTTGCCAAAATGCCATCCTTGAAGCGTCCCCTTGGCCAGAGGAGACCTTCCAAGAGGGTTCCGTGGCAGCCAGGTTACCTGTGGGATCCGTCGGGGCGTTCGATTCGAGCAGGCTGGTCTCTAGCCTAACAGCCAAGGAGGGGGGTCTCCTGGCCTTCGACCAGGGAGGGGGATCTCATCTCACTGGTCCTTGGCGGCCAGGGAGGGGGGTGGGGAGTCCCCCTGGCCTTCGGTCAGGGAGGGGGGTCCCGTGGCCTTTGACTAAGAAGGGGGGTCCGGGGTCCCCCCTTCGACCCCCCTTCCTTGGGGGGCAAAGGCCAGGGGACCCCCCTTCTGGGGGGCGAAGGTCAGGGGACCCCCTCCCTGGCCTTCAACCAGGAAGGAGTGTCCCCTGGCCTTTCGGCCCCAGGGAGGGGGGTCCCCTGGCCTTCGGCCAGGGGGGGTAACCCCCCCCTACCCACCCCCTATGGGAATGTCTGTCAGACACGACTTTCTGGATGAGTTTTTTTTTCATTTTACCATTATCTGCAAATCAAAACAGAAAGTACCTACAAAAGAAACAGAATGTAGCTATTGAAGTCCTGGAGTGTGCATGACACGCACCAGGACTTCGGCCAAGGGTCCCCTCGGAAAAAGGCTAGGGGGTAACATTGGCCGAAGGTCGAGGTTACCCCCCCTAGCCTTTTTCCGGCAGGGGAATCAAAACAGGAAGTACAAAAGCAACAGAATGTTGCTATTGAAGTCCTTCCTGGTGTGTGCAGGACACACACGAGGACTTTGGCCAAAGGTACCCTTGGAAAAAGGCCAGGGGGTAACCTAAGCCAAAGACCGAGGTTGCCCCCTAGCCTTTTTCCGGCAGGGGAATCAAAAAGGAAGTAGGTACGAAAGAAACAGAATGTTGCTATTGAAGTCCTTCCTGGTGTGTGCAGGGCACTCACCAGGAAGGACTTCAATAGCAACATTGTAGGGGGGGTAGGGGGAAGCCCGAGGTTACCCCCTAGCCTTTTTCCGGCAGGGGAATCAAAGCAGAAAGTACAAAAGAAACAATGTTGCTACCTATTGAAGTCCTGGTGTGTGCCCTGCACACACGACCAGGACTCTTTTCCCACCTTTTTCCGATGGTACCTTTTTCCGACGGTACCTACCTTTTCCCACCTTTTTCCGAGGGTACCCTTGGTACCTTTTTCCGACGGTACCTACCTTTTTCCACCTTTTTCCGAGGGTACCCTTGGCCGAAACCTCGGAAAAAGGCTGGGGGGTAACGTCGGCCGAAGGCCAGGGGGAAACCCCCCCTACCTCGGACCCCCCCCCATGCCCAACCCTGTTTTGGATGCACTGGATTGCTTCAGAGCTCTTGGTCCAATTCCAAGCATGTGTTTGCAGAATTTCAGCAATCCGTTGGAAAAGCGTATCAACTTCCAGTTCAAATTTCAATATCGGGTGGACAAGGAAACTGTTTTGCGACTTGATGAAGTTTTTCAGTTGCCTGATACGTCAAACCAAAGAGGTCTCAACATCCAAGTGATCTTGAAAGTTTGTGCTACCCTCCGTTTTTTTGGAATGGGGTCCTTTCAAAGTGTGACTTTAGATTTGAATGGGTGCAACACATCAGCTGTTAATGGGTGTGTTCATGATATTGTCAGCAATTGCACGATGTCATCCGAGACTTGTGCGCATGCCGACAGGAGCCAAAGTGGGAGAAATTCAAGAAAAGATTTTTCGGCTCGCAGGATTTCCTGGAGTCATTGGCATCGTTGATTGCACACACATCCAAATTCACCCAAAATTCCCATAAACTCAATTCCCATAAAATATGAATCATCCATCGACTCAATTCCCATTATTCAGTAAAAACTGGATTATGGTAATTGAACCAATTTCTGCATTAACATCATCGAACCCAAAGGAATTTGGCATGTCTAATACGCAGGGATGTGAAAAACGATCTTGCGGTTTGTACCTACCTATACCCGGACTTCACGATAATTGGAATATTTTTTCTCTGTTTGCCGCAAAGACTGGAAACTCGACCAATGGGAAAAATAAATTTCGAAGTACTCATTCCACTTGACCATACCGAGAATATATGTGTGTATACAGAAATGTGTGAAAAAGAAAATGTGTGTGTATCGAAAGAGCACAATTTGTGCTGACAAAAAAATCAAAACTCATTCGCCATTTTCATGCAGCAGACAAACGGTACGTGCTTTTGGGATGCACCTCATAGTTAAGTCAAGCCTATTTTGGAGATGCATTCTTCCTGCTATTCCTATTCCCCCCTGTCAGATTTTTTCCACTTGTTTGTCTCAAGCAAGTCATTGTGCTTTCATGTCAGGTTTGTTGGCTCATCCGTGTGGTAAATTCCATCCAATTTTGTCAAACATGCCATGTTGCTCTTGGACTATTACAAGGTTGGGCAGCCCATTTTCAACAAAATAACAGGTATTTTATGACTGACATTTACTCATGATGTATCTTTACAAAGTTGCAGTTGTGCTGCTCCTTGAAACACCTGAAGCTTAAGAGCAGGAAAGCGCACTGGCAACAACCCAGACACCTGTAAAGAAAAGGAGGTGTAACACCTCCTAATATTTTCTGTCTATGTTTCTGCTTGTGCACTAGATGTTTATTTTGCACTTTTGATGTTTCAAAACCACTTCATAATGTTTTCTGTTGATTCCACATACAACCTTCTGAATTTTGCCACCAACATTGCCCCCCAAAGCTTCAGACACTCTCCTTCGTGCTCCATGCATCTTTGACCCGCCAAGTCACGGTCCAGCAGCACATTTAAGCGCTAGGCCTAGATTCCACTGGGTACATCCTTCCTTTTTTCATTTTGGCTACTTTTGCTTGCTTGTCTGCAATTAAAAATCACTTCTTACCCAAAAACCACAAAATGCTCATATCGAGAAACAGTCAAGTCATGGCAGTTTTTGCCCAGCTCATTCATTGCTCAACCAGGATTGCCATTGCCAATGCCATCTTTCTAAAATTTAAGAATTCCCTAATCCCCGAGTTTTCCAGGGCCAAAAGCAAAAACACCCCTGGTGTTTTTGCTTTTGGCAGGTGTTTTTGAAGGTGTTTTTGAACACCCCTCGTTCCGGGAGAACGAGGGGTGTTCAAAAATTATTGTCCATGATAAACTTCCAGTGGGACTAGACAGTTGAAACTTGGCACACACCATAGGCCTTCTCTCTGTAGTCACCTTGTAGAGTGGCACAACTCTGCTCGAATCATGTTCGTGCCAACGTTGATGGCTACAGCCTCCCTTGGCCAAACAGTCAGTCTCTGATCACCTTGCCAAGTGGGTAGGGCTTTGAAAGTGGTGCTTGCAGAGGCAGATTTTCATTTAGCCGAATTGGTTTAAGTTGTTTTTCTGTACCTATTTTATTAATTTTCTCCAAAAGTAAATTGAAAAAAGTTCCTTTCAAAGAATTTTCAAGAAAATAAGTAGACAACAGACATTGGGGAAGGGAAGTTGGCGCATCTCAAGTCAAGTAAATTCGCTGGTCAGACCAGGCATTTCAAGTCCTGATTTTTTTTTTTTTTTTAAGAAAGTTGGCCTCGAAATATAATTGTGGGCTTTTTCTTTTTTCTTTTTTTTTTGTAAATTTCAAATCATATCATCAAATTTTGACAATCATTACAATTTATTGAACACAATATCAGTGACTCGGAGGTTAGAGCAGTGCATGTGCACTCATG
Source organism: Sinentomon sp. SZTP_YWyxl (assembly GCA_030068105.1). Lineage (NCBI taxonomy): Eukaryota > Metazoa > Arthropoda > Protura > Sinentomata > Sinentomidae > Sinentomon > Sinentomon sp. SZTP_YWyxl. The sequence continues at coordinate 10,131 of JASGXE010010486.1, read as the reverse complement.
TCCAAGGGCACATCATTTTCAAATCAGACAATCAAAAAACATAATTAGTTTTGGTAATTTTTTTTGTATGAGAAAAAAAAAGTTTAAAATTTCCTTACCACATGGATGTGGCAACTTTGTGTGTGGCAGCAGTACTGCTGTGCAGTGTGAATGGGCATTGGCATGGAAAAGAAAGAAACCCTCAGGTTGTCAATTCTCAGCATTTTTTCTTATTTCTCACGATGTCTTTTCAGAAAATTGGTAAATTCAGCTGCCAGTGATGGTTCCTCCTTATTCTGGGCAGTCAGTGATGGTCACTTCGATGACCTCCCAAATGACTGGGCACATCACCTCGCCTTCTGGGAGGATCACCCAGATTCTCCCCTGGCGATGCTGATCATGTGTCAAAACTTTTCTTGCCGACCTCTCTTGGAGTATGGCATCCACGCTAAAAATTCATCCACCACTTTTCCATGGTGACAACAGCAGCACTGGGTGGCCATGACCAACGACATGAAGAAGGAGGCAACTGAATGTTAGGGCTGGAGGAGACTCTCCCCATTGACAGCACAAGGGAGCTGTTCTCGGGGTTGCAGGAATTTGCTACTGAGCAAGGTTTCTCATGAAAGATGGCTTAAGGTGTGTGTGTGCCAAGTTTCAACTGTCTAGTCACACTGGAACTATATCAGGTACAATAATTTTTGAACACCCTTCATATTTTAGGAAGTAAGGTGCTGAGACTTCTCACAATGTACAATGCTTTCATACATTGTTTTCAAAATCCAATGAACATAAGCAATTATTGTGATGACCATGAGGCAAAACCTCCACCCCTCCCTTTTAGTCGTGCCCTTACCATTTCTTCATGGAGCAGCTGCATCTCACAAACACATATTTGAATTTTGCCCACAAACAAAAAGCAAAACTCGGAACTCCACTTCTAACATGGGTACCTCCGTACCTTCTTTACTTTGCAAGCTTGACAAACTGAATTCAAAAGAAACAGTAACAAAAGGCCTTTGCAAAATGTCACAAAATGAACTCACAAAAAGGCAACACTGCAACAATATAAATCACATTTTTGCAAGTTAGTTATCCAACGATTCTGGGGTATCACATCACAAACAAATTGACCTCCCTGGTCTAACATTGTTTCGTGTTTGCAATGTGATTTCTCAGATTTTCTTTGTGACTATCATACCAGTGTGACAAAATATGAGAAAGAAAGGTCCTGGAAAACAAATTCCCATAATCATTCAACTCGACCTTTTGGAAAGTGAATACAGCTCAGAGAAAAGAAATTATTCTGACTTCTTTATTTTTGTGAAAACTGTTATGAAAATTGCACCCATAAATTTACAATTTTCCAGGCACCTACACCTATTCCAGGTAAAAAAAAAAATCCCCGAGATACCCAGGTTTTCCAGGCTGGTGGCAACTCCCAAACCTGTTGGTAAATGTCGACTCGTAAAGTGCTACTTGGAGAGCTTTAATTTACCAAAAAAGTTCAGCTCTTGTGGGACCCTATCCCCTTAACCCACTGCCAGGGGATCTGCCACTTGGAACTCCCGTGGGACTATCGCCCCAGATCCCACTTTGGTGGCTTTCGGACACAAGACGCGGCACCCTGCGCATTAGTATTTCCAGCGGAAACTGAGTTATTGTTAAAACCTCAAAATCGTATTGACTTTTTCACATTTGCAATGTGTTTGAAATGCCAAAAATAGCAAAACAAACATTTTGAGCAAATCCATGAAATTTATGTGCCCCCTGAGATCACTTGCAGCATCTGCCAAAATGAAAATGGAGAAGAGGTTCAAAGTCGCAAATTAATTTTGGATGTTTCTCCATAGATGCATTGAACGGTGACCCGTAAACAGTAGGTAGGTAGGTACCTACCTATCTGGTAGGTAGGTACCTATTTAAAGCAGAGCAAGAATAACACAAACAATATTGGTATACTATGAGCTTACTTTATCCAAGAATGTATACAGTCACCACAAAATCTGTGCCCACACGAAGTAATGATTGGATCTCTCAGGATTGCAGAACACAGAGGACATTCAAACCTGTGAATGGAGTGTTGATGGTTGTTGCTAGGATAACTGCACTGTGAACAAACTGTTGACACCTGGATAGATAGATAGATTGGTATGGGATGGGGGAGGATTGATTGCAGTAGATAACAGGAAAAAACATCAAGATTTATGATAGGTACCTACCTACCTACCGATGAGCACTGGACAATTTCCTGACAATCAGCACTCACCATTCCAAAGCGCACTTAGGATCAAATTTTGAATTCATTTGAATTCATCATTTCAAAAGTTTAGTTTTTTCGTTTTCTCATTTCATTTTTTTTTACTTTTTCTATTTTTGCCCATTCATTCTTTCCTGCAAGGTGGGTAGCCTATCCAGTTAAGCACATAACCCAAATAACAGTTTCTCATTCTATCCTTCTCTTAAGAGCTTGGTGGGAACACACATGCTCTTAAGCTTAAGCATCTTTGCTCATTGAAGATACCTACATGCTATAGGTAGTACCTGACTTTGTTGGAATATTCCACAACTTCTTGGGCACCTTACCAAAGTTGCCACAAAAATGCAATGGAGGCCATGCAGAGGAGAGCAGCAAGTTTGTCTCGGGCAACTTCTGTTTTTATGCAACTGTCACAGGTCTGATAAATGAACGGGGCTGGGACTCGCTTGAGCTGCGTAGAGTTTTGCATGGTATCTCTGCTTTTAGGCTTTGCATTCTAAACCATGGAGGCTGGGGTGTTGGACCTTGGGTTTTCAGCCCGAATAACTACTCCACCAGAGCAAGCAAGTTTTCATCATTTGTGCCTCCTGTTCTACTGAAAAACATAGATTGAAATTCCTTCTTCCATCGCTACCTTTTTCTGTGGAATAAGTTGTGTCTTTACCCAGATATCCTACAATTTTTTGAGGAGAACTTCGTGGAAACTGTTTGTGCCAAGTTGAGTGTTTTGAATGCTTAGGTTAAATATTATGAAAAAAAGGCTAGGTAGGTTGTTGGGTTGGCTGCTAGTGCTAGAGTAGGAAAAATTGAAAAAATTTGCTTGTGTGCCACAAAAACACAATAAACACAAAAATAATAGGTAGACTGATCGAATGTGGCATCATTCTAATTTCCTCCCCCTGTTCTTTCTATTTTTACCTACCTGAAATTACTGTTAGGACAATTTCATTCTGACTGCATTACTGTTGGACGTAATTTTGACTGGCGTGGATCATCCTCCACAAAATTGAACTGCATGATGAATACTTCATTTGTGGTATTTCACCTCCAATCACTGCCAAGCACCTGTCAAGGTTTGTTTATTTTTCTCATTTTTGTTCTGACTGACTTGCATCTGTTCCACATCATGATGCTTCTGGTTCATGGCCAACAACCTACATTTGAAATTGCCCACAAATCGAAACGTAAACTACCATTTCTGCGCATACTCCTGCCTTATTGGAAATGACGCACTTGGCCTAGGTTTCTGCATTTTTCGACAAAATAAATCTGATTATGGAATTGTCATGGTGCTTAACATTTACATTCACTGAATGTTATTGCGCGTCATTCTGCGGCACTGGATTTTAACCGTTTTTATTCCTGACTCTGGACTCTGACCTCTGAATACACCGGCGGGGGGTCAGCAGTGGCTAAATATTTTTAAAAAATTAAAAAGGCATGATTAGGACAGGTAGGTACCGACCTAGGATACCGACCTGCCCAGATTTGCTGGAGAAGGGAAGGAAAAACTTTTGGACCACAAATGTTTGCTGGAGACAACATGTAGGCCTACCTACCTAACTAAGCATTTACCAACAGCTGGATATGGGGTGATTTCAATCAAATTCAAGTTTTTCCTCATTCCCCAAGATATTTAAATATGGCAAGTACGCTTCACCAATAAGCAAAAACACCTGATCAAGAAATATTGCCTTACCTCCGATGATCTCGTGTCAGTCAATTCTTTTTCAACGGGCTGACTCCTCATTGTCATTGTTAGCTGGGACAAAGACAGCGACTTCCATGAAGACCCAGCAACTACAGTGGATAGGTACCTACATATTCTTACATTCTTACTCCATAACAAAAATAGGCCTAGATATGTCCTACTAGGTACATAACACAAAAAAGAACAGCTAGCAAGACAAGAACAGAACCAATTTAGGTACTTTAGGTATATATTTTACTAATCAATCATTAGGATTCAGCCATCCAGGCTGCCGTCTGGATGAGCTATGGGCTGAGTTTAAATCTTTGTGCTGCTTTTTCATCAAAGAGTTTATTCCACATCCAGAGTATTCAAAGAAAATGGAATTTCCTCTCCTGTGTGGTCAGGGTTGTTTGTTTAAAAACAAATTGTTTTAAAACATTGTTTCAAACACGTTTTAAAACAAGGCTTTGAATAAAAAAAACATTTTTGTTTGAAAACAGTTTGTTTTTAAACAAAAACAGGTGTTTTTATCAAATTGTTTGAAAAAAAAATTTCCTTTGGAAATGGGCTAATTTTGACACCAGTATGTAATATTTCCAAAAAAAATATATTTTGCAAAAAAAAAATTTTCTTGCATGTTTTTTTTGTTTCTTTGAAATTAAAAAGAAGCATGTGCATGTAAAATATGTCGCATCTTGTGAAGAAAATGTATTTTTGCAGGTCAAAAATGGCAGGTACCTACTCTGAAGATGGATGAAAAAAATAATTTTACTGAACAAAGTTCACCGAACAAATTGTTTTTACCTTGGTAGGTACTAAAGTCTAAAGCACAATAATTGAAAAATAACGAACAAAACAGAATTTTGCTCCAGTTTGCCTTGATCATGTTCACCATAACTTTCATTTATTTATCAACTCCAGCTGTCCGGTGTCATCAAGTTCCACTGAACAAGTGGAACATCAAAATCACTCCGATCTCTCATTTTCCACAGTTTTTCGCCTTTCCTCACCCCATAATCATGTCAACATCACTATATCACTATCACAAGCCTCAAAATCTCACACACCCTCTAAACTTTACCAACCACAACCACTTGGTGGTGTGCTCATTTCATTGAAAAATGAGTTGCAAGAAAAAACAATGGACATTCAAAACATGTGGCAATACGTACAACATGGCTGACTGTTTAAATGTTCTCAACCGCATTTATGTTCGACCAATTTCTACGATGCAGCATTCACCGAAGGAGAAGGTTGTGTGCTCTGCAGACCGTGCTTTGCCTTTTTCATTTGTTTGCCTGTGGAACGGTTCCGAAGAACGCAGGTAACTTGTGATTTGGTTTGCTGCCCCCTGCTCATCATCGGGGCAGCTCGACAGCCGAGTTTTCCGGCGTAGCTCGACAGCCTTTTTGCCGCAGCCGGCAGGGTGTGTGTCAAATAGGAAGAACGTGATGGATCAGTTTGCTATCGTGGGGCATGACATTGGATGCAGGATTGTGATGAAGCGTGTCGATGCAGAGGGGACTATCGGACACCTGGAGTCTGTTGGAACCGATCCTGATAACAGTGTGGAGTCATGCATGTTGCGGATGACTTGCCAGCATCAAACCCTGAGAACATTGTCGTGGAGGTGGATAATCTCCATATCAAAAACTCGCTCATGGTGTTTGAGCAGAAGGATTGGTCTTCGTTGCACACGAAGGACAAGGGGAGTTCAAAGGAGAACTGCGTGTTGGCCACTGCTGCTTCGGCTGCATCCACTCCTAGGAGAGGACCCGTAACTGCCTTAGTAAAGGCGAGAAAATGCAGCACAGCCCCCCCCAAGAAGGAGGAATACCGATACGAAAACTGCGAAAGTGCGGATGACCAACAACAAGGTTGCCCACCCCAGAACTGCTCCTAGAACAACCGGCCAACTGGGGACCACGAAGTGTAGGAGCAAACAGCTCGCAGGCCGGAATTGCTCCAACAACCCTGGGGCGGCAGCAGAGGCAGTCTGAGGCATGGCAATATTAAGAATCCCACAAGGGAATGCCTGATACCTGGCGGATCCAGGAATGTGCTGCCTGCTGGGTCGGCGCCAACTGGACGAACCACCCCAGCGAGCCCCACAGGAACAACAACAATGCCTCCGACAGGAATGCCCGCTGCCACAACCCAGGGAGAACGAACAACGATAACTGAAACCGCTGAAGGAGTCACAGATGGGAGATTACGAACAACTGTCAATCTGGTGAAGCCAAAAAATGCGTTGAATGAACTGACTGCTCGGCGAGCTAGACTTACCACCGAAGACATTGGCCGCATCGAGGCACCTTTGCAGTTCAGCGATGCATTGTTGGATTACGGAATAGAGCTGTGCATCCAAACTTCGGAAGCAAGAACTCTAGTGGACAGTCAGTGCTGTTATGTGCCAGGGAATGAAAATTTGTCCATTGTCCAACCTGGAAGAGTGGACTCCGGATGGGTTTGACCTGTATGCAAAACCGCTCACTGCTCTACCAGTCAACAACAATGGCAGCGACAGCGAAGGCAGCGATCATTGGTCTTTGCTGGTCTTCAGTGCATACGATAAGACTTTTTTTCACTTTGATTCAATCAGCAGCTGCAACGGTCAAAACGCAGCTCTGATCTCTGCTCGCCTATGGCAGTTAGCTAATGGATCGAGCAGAAGTCCCGCAATGGTGGAGATTCAGCCTCCCTAACAGCAAAATAACTTTGACTGTGGTGTATCAGTGCTCCTGACTCTTGAACTAGCCATAGCCCACCACCAGATGCGTGGGACACTTCAAGACATGCCCGCTAGGGTGCACCTGCGTTCAACTGGTTCCATGAGAGGTATGTTGAGGGAAGGAGGAGGATGAAGTACACAGGGGCAACACTGAAAGGATGAATGAGCACACCCCGTCATTGCTGGACATACAGCGCCAGATGCAGCTGCTCTATGCCATGAGCCTTTTAGGGTAACCAGTGAGCTGCCCGGCATGAAGAAATGCTTGACAGAAGGGGGATGTTCAAACGAGCATCACGGTGCCCCGGAGTTGGGGAGAATGGATGAGCATTTGCCGCAGAACGGTGTGCGGAAGGATGCATCGATTTCACAGGTGACCCAGCAGCCACAACCTCAACGGCGGATTGGTCACCGTGAGAGCACTTTCGCAGGGGAAGGTGACCAGAAGGTCTCAGGCCATGGTCTCAGGTACAAGTTCGTCGCAAGGGCTATCCAAAGGTAGCGGGCGCACAAGCCTGAATTGAGGCACTCCCAAAGTCCAACCGGTTTCATCCAGTCAAAGTATTTGATAACCATGCTCATCACAAGGCCAACCCCTGGAATGACCCATCACACCCTCCGGTCGTCACGAAGCTGAGCATCCACAACAAACCCAATGGGCACAGACGGGCAGATTGCCAGAGGCCCCGATGGCAAAATTCAGAGCAACCTGCACCACAGGTCAGCTCTAGAATGAAGCAGAGCGTCCCATCTGCAATGGAGAGCCATGGACCGGAACGCAAGGTTCACCACTCAGTCCCTGAGGTGTGAAGGGCGCAGCGCCCTGCCTTCACAAGGAGCACCCTTCTGCCCTGATGAGGCGCCCTCCTGCCCTGAACAGGCACCCTCCTGCCTTGAATGTGCGCCCTTCTGCCCAAAATGGGTGCCCTCCTGTCCAAAAATTCGTGCGCTTCTGCCCTCTGGTCACTTGCAAGTGAATGACCATGGTTGCCTCTGTCTGTCTCCTTTTATGCTCAAAGAGATGTTGTTGGCCTTGGTCAGTAGGAGGAGCTTGTTGCCAAAATCCCTCACCCAGTTCTGAGCCCCACCCACAAATCAAAAAATCAATCCCTCTTGCAGGCATATAAGGCAGCTGACACAAGAAGAAAAAATGTCATTATACATCATCCACAAGACAAGACAAGACAAGACGTAAGGTATGATGCCTTCTTTTCGGCAAAAACCCACAACCAAAAATTTACTCTCGACTAAAAAGACAAAACAATTGAAAAAAACATCTTTCACTCACTCGCAAAACCCCAGCGCAACACAAAATTACATACCTACATTATAGAAATACCTAACCACTATCTAGCCCAACTCAAACTTGAACCACACAGCAAAACATCAAAAAATGCAAACGAGACTGCTCCTTCACAAACATGTTCATAGCTCCTCTTGCCCTGGAATCTAAGATAAGTTTAAGTTAGGCCTACCTACCTACCTAAAGACAAAAAATGAATGAAAGCGAACAGAAAAACTTAGCTTTGAATTTTGGCTAAATCCTTCCTCATTTGCTCAGCATCAGATCAATCATCTCCCGGGCTGGGCATCGTCATTACACCCATCGTCATTACACCTCCTTCGTCATCCACTCAGTGCCACCTCCCGAGCTCGTCAGACATCCCCCACCACAGCTGCTCGTCCAACTGTTCACCTTCACATTCGTCAATAATCTAAAATAGGAAAAAAGAAAGAGAAAAAGGATGAAGGAAGGAAGCAAAGCAACTTCAAAAGAGGCAACTAAAGTTCATCATCCCTTTACGCTGCATTGTCTTCGTTTTATTTGTTCCAGCGATTTGTTCTCCTCTCCGTTTTTCTGATGCATGCAGCCTTGCGGCTGTGCGGATCTCTGGTGCACTTCACATGGGAAAGTAAAACTATAGGTACCCACGAATTTCGCGTGTGGTCAACAGTGCGCCTAGCGCAAAGCACTCCTGACAACCTTGCCAGCTCATCCTTGCCAGCAAGCAAACCTTCGGTATCGGTATCAGATTTACTCTGTTCTACAGGTTTTCATGCCATAAAGGCAATCATCAATTGTGAACAGCAGAGTTTCATCATATACCGTAACATGCCCTAATCTTGGCCAGTGCCCAAATTTCGGCCACTAAATGGAATTTCTTCTAAATGCATTTGCCGAGCAGTGAATTTGGATTTTTTCAAAAAAAAATTCCAAGCAATGTATTGGTTGGTTGTCAATGAAGATGTTTTTGTTCATCTCGTTAAATTCTGCTTCCAGTCAATGTGCAAAAAATTGGTTTCCTGAAAATATATTTTTGGTCATTTGGATTAGGAAATCAAAATTGGGGTCACAGTTTTGACAAGAGTTTGAATACGTGAAGGAATCTTTCGGGATTAGTTTGGAAAAGGTTTGAAAACTTGGCCGAAGCTGGTCAATGCCCAAATTTCGGCCACCAACCAGATACAGTTTTACGTAGTCTTACGAGGAGATTGGCTTGGCTTTTGTCTTTTTTTGACAAAAAGTAAAGGGAAATCTACTGGATAACATTTTTTACCGAACTGGATGAAATGACCAACATTTCACCATTACCTATATGTTACTAGTGAATGTCGAAAAATTGGCTCTTCCAACCGAATTTTTAAAAAGCAAATTGCATCAATAATAAAATTGTGAACCATGACTAAACAATTTAGACAGCTTCATCAACAGGAAAATATCCAAAAACATCATCCTCCAGAAGAAAAAAAAAATCAAAAACAGCAGTTTAGATTTGAATCCTAATTTTAGCACTGACCCACAAAAATGTGGAACCTACCTGAAATGGGAATCTACACACATTCCTAAATCCTGTCAGACATTTTGATTGGCACTTCTTTCCAAGCAGTGGGTTAGAACTTACGAGAAGAGAGGGATGTAGGTATGTAGGCCTAAAAGAAAGAAAGAAAGAAAAAAAAAACAAAAAACAAAAAGAAAAAAAAGAAGGAAAGAAAAAGAGAGAGAGAAAATAACAGAAGGAAAGGGAAAAAAGAGGCAGAAAAAAGGGGATCTGAGATTTGAAAGAACCTACTTCAATGTAGGTACCTACTTCAATGTGATCTTGGATGGAAGATAAAGCCAAAATTTGAAGCACGATAAGGGATGAGAGCATTTTAGAGGATTACGTAAGGGTACCTACCCTATCCAGACTATCCAGTGCACTACAATGAGGGAAAGGTTCGCCTTACGTCAGTCGCGCGGCGAGAGCGCTGTCCGGCAACTGCCGGTTAACAAGCGCAGGGAGTCACGGAAGCACCAGCGGCGTTCGCCAGCAGTACGCACACTCCCTCTTCCCAGCTGCGTGAAAAAGGTTTTGCACTGACCACGCAGTGGGGGGCCGCCGTCTCTGGGCAGGTTCCCGGCTTAGGTCTGGGCATGGGTCCCTGACCCGTTTCCAGACCACAATCTTTATCAACCCCATGCATTGA